>JAJONR010001678.1:0-97338 GCA_029582245.1 Solanum etuberosum
CTTTAACTCAAATGTAAGGTTCTTACCTTGGCAAGTAAGGACATCTCTTTTCGGTGTGGGATTGACATCGAATTCCATGTTATAGCTCACATGGTCTATGTCGGTTATATGGTACACTTCCCACAATAATGAACTAAGGTTACTTTCCAAAGTATCTCACAAGTGTTTTAAAGATGTTTAGCTTGTATTGACCATATATATGACTTATGTTTTCTAACATGTTATCTTACGATTTAGCTTGGTCATTGTATGTCATGTAAAGTCCTTTTTAGAATGATTTCATAACTCTTATGCATTGCTATCATACTTAGTACATTCCATGTACTAATGCATACTTGTGCCTACATTGTGTCACTAATGTGTCCGACGCTCCTACCTCCCATACTCGTGGCTGGTTAGTCCTTTTGGACTTTTGAAGATTGGTGAGTCCTCGTTTCCGAGGACCGAGACACTTTTATGGCTTTATTTATTTTCAGTTTCAGACTTTGTATGTGATGTATGGGTTACGTCCCAAACACTTCTATTAATGTAGCAGATGGCTTATTGAGACCTATGTAGACTTCTGCTTTTGTGAAACTCTTTACTAATATAAGACTGTTCTTGAAATCTTTATTTCTGTTAACTTGTATGATGTATGCTAAGTGCTTTCTGTAGGGCCTCTCAGGATTCTATATACCATGTTACGGCTAGGGTGTACTTTGGGTTGTGACAAATTTGGTATTTAGAGCACAAGGTTTAGAAAGGTCATGGGATGTCTCATAAGCTACGTCAAGTTGATTCTTGTTTATGAGTGTGAAGCGCGCCACATTTATGAATAGGAAGCTATAAGACGTTTAGGAAATTCTACTTCTTTCATCATTCTAAAATCGTGTGATAGAGTGTAACTCTATATGTCTTTCTCTTAATATAGATAGATAGATAAATAGATAGATAGACGGACAGAGGGACAGACGAACAGATAGATAGATAGATAGGTAGATAGATAGATACAGACAGACAGACATACATATAGACAAATAGATAGATAGATACAGAAAGATATACAGCCATACATATAGATAGATAGATAGATAGATACATAGATACATATATACATACATACATACATATAGATAGATAGACAAACAAATAAATAGATAGATAAACACAGACATACAGCCATACGAACATAAATATAGATAGATAGATACAAATATGCATACAGATAGATAGATAGATAGATAGATAGATAGATAGATAGATAGATACAGATATATATATATATATATATATAGAGAGAGAGAGAGAGAGAGAGAGACAGACAGACAGACAGACATACAAATAGATAGATAGATAAAGACAAACAAACATACATACATACATATAGATAGATATATAGATACAGATAGAAAAATAGATAGATAGATACGCATAGACATACAGACAGATAGATAAATACATTTTATAACTTCCACCGTAAATTCTTCTCGAGGAGTTTGAAAGGAACACCAATTACCTAGGGATGAAGTATTTCAATCTCATACCAAGAAAGCTTTTTAAGTAATAATAAAAGCAAAGAAGAATTTATGTTAAATGGTACTAATCCTTATTGCAACCAGTAATGATCTAAAGAATGCAATAAAAAAATCAAATCTCAATAATCAATAAGCTCTAACTTTAGTTTTGGAAAAAGGATAAATCAACTCTTTTTTTAAGGATAAAAACCCTTGGGTTGTCATCTCAGTCAATGAGCCAAATGCATAAATTAAAAATGATGATTATTTGATGCTTAAAGGTGTAATGACATGTCTAGTCATTATGGGTAATTAATTCATAATACCCTTGTAAGAAACAAAATTGTCAAATGAGCTATCAAGAGCTCAAGATGGCGATTCCTTAAAACTGATATATCTTTTTATGTAAATTTGATGGTTTTTGTACGCATGTGGTGTGCTTTCCATTTGGAGGTGACCTAGCGGTCTAATCTCCGTAGAAGACTATGAGACTGGAGGGTGTGGTTGAACAAATTCTTTTGGTACTTGTTGCATCTGTTTATGTCGTGGCATCTTCTAATTGAAATGTGTGGTGTAAAATAGGGGAAGCTCTATTTTCCCCAATATATTGGATAAGGGTTAAAGTTGTTGTAGCGATAGTTTTTTTTGCAAGGAGATCGTAGTACTTTTTAGGTTCACCATAGCAATTTCATTTTGTAATCAAAGGAGTGAATTGGATTTATTCTATGAGGTAAGCCTTCTTCATCAATATTTCTATCTAACAATTTCATTTCATTTTGGAATCAAAAAAGGTGATTTAAATGTTGTATTAAATTTTAGAAACTTGGAGCTCATGAATTTTTAGGGAAAATAATTAGCATGTATTTAAACTTTTAATTGATTAATTATGCTTTTTAGGATGAGATACAAGTTTTCATTTTTGTTTTTATAGTTGGGAAATCTAGAAACCTCATAAACTTATTTCTTTGACCATATAAACCGCTCAATGGGGGTTAATAGAGTTGAAAAATCCATGAATGGGGTTTGTGTGATTATGAAAGTATTTTGTATAATGAAATAACTTTGGGTTAACTAATCAGACCTTAATAAGGGTTAAATTAGATTTCTTTGAATTCTTAACGCTACTGTTTGAAGAGTGGATAACAAAATTCACTTATGTTTGTTTGTTTTAGACTTTGAGCATTTTGAGTCTTTGAGAAAAGAAAGGTTCTCAAATTTTAGATTACTTGATTCAATTTATACGATCGAGCTAGGTTATGGTTTACAGAGAATTAGAATTTCAATAGTCCCTTGTATGTGAAGTTAGTCTATAAACCATGATGATTGGTCTTTAGACATAGGCTATGATTGACATTTGTTGGGATGAATTCATTAGTCCATTGTATGTGATGTTTGTATAAATTAACTTTGAATTGTTGAAAACCATATTTTGTCTTATGATGATGGTGTGAACTTGTGATTTATATTATGTTTTATATGTTATCTCGAGACATAATTGAGTAGAGAGCATAGTGAGACATGCTTAAATAATTAGAATACATGTTATTTTGATTACGAGTGGCTCGAGTACAATATGAATTTACAGATAAGTAGTTGTGTGTATTGGATAGGGTACCACATAATACGAGTTATGCATTGGTACAACACCAGTACATAACATTGACCCCTTGGATACCCTGCAGGTCATGATTATATGAGTAATATTAAAGTCCCTTTATCATGTGCATACATATGAGTGATACAATAACTGAAAAAATGTATGGATGTGTTTTCGATGATTCAATGTGATTTTCTCATATGTTTAGTGTCTCTATGGATGCATCCTTCTATTACTTGTGTGGACTCCACCAATGTAAACAAAGGTTTGCTATTGCACCAAAAATTGTGCACCAACCAAAGCATCAAAATAGCCTTAACCCAAAATGAACTCTCAAAATTCTCTTGGAACGTAATGGAATCAAATAAAATAAAGTGTTGCTGACTTAACATTTAGGTTTTAGAATAACAAATCTTCTGTTGTTTTATTTCCTGACCCTTGTAGAGATATGATTAATATTTTGTTCATTTTCATACTTCTAGGTTTGTTGTTGAGTATGAAAATAAGTCTGAAATTGAACTAATGGATCACTTACAAGCAAATTTAAAACATATGTTTTAAATGATTTAAATGGAAATCATTTTTACTTGTATCTTTGTTTAGTTTCTGTTTGGATTATCTATTTGTATAAGTTGTTAGACATTTCACAATTTCTTATTTTCATCTTCTCAAAATGTTACTAAAATTCATAAATAATCTTCTTACTTATTCCTTTTTCTTGTCCTATAATCTATGGATCAATGAAATCATTGATGCTTCTATTGAAGGTATTGAGGATGTATCCATGATCCAACAAATAGGTATAGGTTCACTATGAAAGGGACTTACTGTTGTCACGACCTATTAGGTCATTTTGAGCACTTTAACTATTTTGACTCCTTCGGTAAAAAATTAAATGCAAATCATGTACTATTCGTTTAACTAAGGTTGTTTAATTAGCGAGTAATTATTATAACTATTTAGTTAATGTCTATTGGGATAAGTTATTAAATTGTTTAGTACCTTATGTCACTTGGCCATGTGTAAAAACTGAATTTAGTTAAAGGGTTATTATTTTTTCAAGTATAAAACAACTCAATTGCAGCGAACGTGCACGAGAAAAAGAAACTGAATACTTCAGGTAAGAAGTATTTTCAGCCAAACTATATTTTTTGTATCCATATGTTGATTGTTTCAATAAATGGGTAATAAGTAATATTTTATTAATGAGAAGGAATGTTGTGGTAATTTTTAATTTCTGCAATTTGGTATTTTAAAGGTTAGGGGACAAATATAGTTGTTGAAGTTTATTTAAAGGTTAATAGTTATGTAATGATGGGGAAAATCCATGTGATATATTTGTGGTATTGAGAAATCAAAGTACTGATGGGTTGTGTTGTTCATGTTATTTTTCCTTTTTTGTTCTTTTCATGGTTAGAGTTACCGATAGTGTATTTTATTTCGTTTGTGATTTCCTTTTTATGATTTTTATATTATGATTCAAGTTTTTGTATAGTGACCTAACTAATTAAATATTAGGTACATTATATTATATGAATATCATTAGATTTATGTTATTTGGAGAATTTGAGACTTAAACCTAGGCTCAAAATTTAAGAAATATAAGACTTGATAAATTAGTTGGCATGAAGATTTAGAAACTTGATTATTGATTTGTGTGAGTTTTTAGGTCTAGGCTTTAAATATAGTGACAATTGTGTCGACGGACTCATTTACTTACAAATATTGCATACTCGATAGATTAAGAATATTCTCAATCTTTGTGTAAGGGAAAGGTAAAATCTTGAGGATTTATATCATGTGTTAGGTGTTCAAAGTATGTTAAGACTTTTTAAACTTCATTGATGATGTTTTTCTAATTGAAGATTAAAAATGGAATAGATAACGGGTAAGGATGAAAGATTGGTATGATGGGCATTGGTGTGAGTACCGATGTTATCTAAAGGAAAGCTTATTACTATGAAATGAAGGACTGTAATGTGAGAATGCCAAAGCATATGAGCATTAGATTATGTATTATTGACGGGGTTTCTTTTTTGTTGTTATGTTTCTTTATTGAACTCGTATATTTGTGATTGTTGAGGTGATTATATGTAATACCGATATTTGATTGATTGAGTTGGATCATCATCCCCTATTTTGTTGATCTTATATTTTTCACATTCATTGACATGTGATTGAGTATGATTAAGGATCCAACACGTGGAGATCGTCCATGCTGAGATGGTTTTATGATTATAAGTAAGGCATGTGGAGATCATCCGTGCTGGGGATAATTTGATTTTTTTAATAGTGCACTAAAAGTGTCCACACTGACATATAGAGATCACCCATCTTAGTATATGGACCTCAGAGTCCCCCATGGGTCACAAACTCTCGATGTATTTTTCTGAAGTATCGTGTATATATGGTTGAGAGAGTAGTTGACATTTGAGGCATATCATTTCATGGTGTTGCATTGCATCTCATTACATTTGTCATTCTTATTTGATTATGTTCTTCCTTGGTGTTTGGACTTAAACTGACATTGGATTATCCTTTTTTGATGAAACTTAGATGATGAGTATAATGTATACTTGTAAAATTAAAGAATGATTTTCTAATATACTCCTGTCGCTACTGATTCATTGTCGGTCTATGAGACAAATTGGGTACACATGATTTTGTACTCATACTACACTTGTTTCACTATTTTGATGTGCAAATTGAATTTTTAATATGAGCGCATCTTGTGGAGCTTTTCGAGTTTCAATTTAAGTTTTCTTGGAGTTATGGTGATCTGCTTGATTGATCTATGGTCAACGAAAAGATAAACATCTACTAGGTATACTAAAAATTCTTCTATATGGATACCCCTTTGTTTGTCTCAAACATTCACCTTAGTGGGCCATCCTGCACTATCTTTCCTTAGTAAAACCTCCTTCTATATCTTTACTTATTCTGCTGTTCTAGTATTCAGAAAGGATATTTACTACATCCAGATTTATCATTTTAGTTTCATACTTGCATCGTGTTTTAAAAGCGCTTGTACTTATGACACTAAATCTTGGGTGGTATTTAAGCTTTCCACATTTTATATTTGTTAAAGACATAGTGTTCAGGATATTTCGCTTGTCACTTACCTATCTACTTTATTTATTAAGTTGATTGGTAAACTTATTGGGTTGACTTACGTATCTATTGGGAACATACGTGGCATCACGACTTGAGATTTTGGATAGTGAAAATTTGTTATTAGAGCCCTAGGTTCATCAGTTTTACAAGTAAAAGAGCAATGTCTTATAGAGTCTTGAGGATCAGTGTGATGACATCCATAATTATATGTGAGAGGCTATGGGACATTTAGGAAACTACTATCTTTCAACTCTTATCGTGCACACTATATTTTGTTGAAATTCCAATCTTATTGTCTCAGTCTCTCACAAATGGTGAGTACTCGTGCATCCACGATCAAGGATCAAGACCTGAACCCACATCTGCACCCACTACTAGGGTTATTGCATGAGGTAGATACAAGGGCCGAGGTAGAGGTAGAAGTTGTGTTGTATCATATTTGGTTTACAGGGGATGTCATGATTGTTGATGAGTAAAAAATGTTTAGAAGGTTCAGAATGATGAATGCACCAACATATAATTCTAACACTTTGGATGTGTAAAAGACAGATTGGAAGTGCAAAGTGAAAAAAGTTGCTCGTGCACTAGTTCCACGAGCCATTGCACTAGCATGATGATTCATGCTCAAAATATTGAGGAAGAGAAGCTTAAGGAGAGTGCTTGGGATACTAAGAGATCTTGAAACGATAGTGTTGACTATTCTCATAAGAGATCCGGTGGTGGTGGTCATTCTATGTTTTAGAAAAGGTATTAAGGCTCAACTCCATCTTTTTCTAGTGCTCCGATGCCTAAGTGTCAGAGCAGTGCTTCTAGCGGGTGTTCTACCCCCACATTTCAGAAATGTTGGAAGGGCCATTCAGGTAGTTGCTTAGCCTGTTCTGGTGCATGTATTGTTGTGATAAGACATGTCATAGATTGAGGGGATTACCCTTTGGTTACTAACAAGGATGGAGATGGTCATCTTCAAATTCTGACTACCTCTTCAGGTCGACCAACTAAGTAGGGTGCTTCATCTAGTTTCGGGGTCATACGTTGTAAGAACATGTTTTATGATCTTCAAACTTGACATGATCAGGAGGTATCCCATGATGTGGTCACTAGAATATTACGAGTTTTCTAGTTTGATGCTTATGCATTGCTTGATCCAGAAGCGACATTGTCTTTTCTTACCCTTTATATTGCTATGAAGTTTGATTTCAGTCCTGAAATATTATTAGAACCTTTTTCAGTCTCTACTAATTCAGTGATTCTATTGTTTCTAAACGGGTCTATAGAAATTACCTAGTCAAAGTTTTTTAAGGAAGTCAACTCAGGTAATGTGGTAGAGTTAGATATGATTGATTTCAATGTTATTTTTGGTATGGATTGGTTTCATGTTTTTATGCATCTATGGACTATAAAACCCTGGTTAAGTTTCAATTTCCGAATAATCCAGTCATAAATGGCAGTAATTCAGCTCCTAATGGTAGGTTTATCTCGTTCTTTAAGGCCAGAAAGATGATTGCAAAATGTTGCATCTATTATCTAATATGGGTTAGGGATACAAATTCCTATGCTCATACTCTTGAGTCAGTCCCAATTGTGAAAGAGTTTTTGGAAGTGTTTCTTGATGATCTTCTTGGAGTTCCTCCTTAGAGGGAAATATACTTTGGTATTGACCTTATTATCGATACCCATCCTATCAATATTCCTCCTTACAAAAAGGCTCCTACTGAACTTAAGGAGTTGAATGGGTATCTAGTCGAGACATAAATAAAAAGGTCACAGAGAGTTTTGCGTGGATGTTTTGATGGGCCATAGTGTTGTTACACCTATGTCCTACTTTTGAAGATAATAAACTGACTCCAGACAATGCAGTATTGGTGGCGAACATCAGGGAAGGATAAGAGATTGACTTCACCTGATATATTATTGAGGTGATTTATGAGAGAGCTTTTCGAGATAGCACAACATTTCCTTCCCATTCTTGATCTGTAGACTCTATCAGGACAGCAGAGTGCCTTTTATACAGCTGGTAGATCATGTGATTTAGGTGACTTGGACATAGGATGTGGTGTTGATTAGAGATGAAACAAATCTGATTGCATAGCAACATACTTCACAACTTGAGGTTAAATTGTTGGAGTTCTTCGAGGGTCTAATCGCGGAGCAGAGTGTTGATGGAGTTGTTCCAAAAGGGGGATCCCACTACTGTGGAATCAACTAGGGATGATACTACTTCTGCCACACCTTCTAGAAGCTCTCACACCAACATGCCACGACAAAAGTTTCCAGCCTTGGTCACAATATAGGTCGAGTTTACAGAGCCTGGTTCATAGACAGTCACAGACTGAGTCTTCGTTAGCTCAGTTGATCCAACAAATCAAGCCATTGGTCTGGACATTGATTACCAAGGTAGAGGATGGTGAACCATGAGGATGCAGTCAGACATTGATTGGGTGGCCTGTGATATGAATAGGTGGATAGATGCATTCAAGATGAGGGTGAATGAGCTCATACAAAATATACAGACTGGAGATGTACAAGGTTTGTGAACGTAGATAGATCAGCTTCGATCATAGGTCATTGCCTTGACCACCGCATTGACAACATTCATCCTTACATTCACTATGACTATGACCGCTCCCCCTATTTGTTAATATTGATCTATTTGTTGATAAGGACCCTCCACTAGTGTGTGGAAAGAGGCCGCATACTGGTGATATAATTGATGAGTAGTGGGATTATAGAGTTAGGAAGAAGGAGCACCCCTACATTGAGGCGGCTAGACGTAAGTCCATTATGGATGAGCAACTTCAGGTGAATAGGGAGTGGCAACAGGATGAAGGAGCTTCGAGTTTGAGAGTGATTATAGACGACACTCCATCGCTTGAGTTAGAGACACTAGTTGTTACTACAGGTTCCACAATAATAAACCCGTCCACCATTATTTAGGACTCCGACACTTAGTCGTCACATGTTTATCTTCACTCTCAGGTATTATTATATTACTACTATGCATTGGGGACAATTCACAACGTTTTGAGAGTGGGTAGCGATGATATAGTGTTTTGCTTGTTATTATCTCGGTGAAGTCTCAGTAGTCTAGACACTCGAATGTGTCCTTGGGGTTTTCTTGCTTGTGTTCTTTACCTGAGGAACTTTTAATTTCTCTGGAACCAGAATGCTTAGGATGTGTTTAATATTATGAAACAAGAATAGGAAAATACAACATGATGGTTAATGTTTGAGCGAAAAATAGGATCCCTCAAAATTAGTGAAAGGTTTTCTCATCGATGTTGAATTATGTTTAAGGAGCTATTCTATGATTTGATCTTAAAAGTGTGGATTGTTATTGATCATTGCCTTCCCCATGTTAAAATGATAATTGAGTTTTATCTATTCCTTTTGGATTTAGACTTAGCACCGGGAGGGCTTTGAGGTGGAGGCTCAAATAGGATAGTCTCTAGTAGCAACCTCTAGTCCCAAACAACGTGCCCCCATCCTTTAATGACCTATCTAGTAGACCCACTTTAGAAAATGATGATATGTAAGGATTCTACCTTGGCAAGTAAATTTCACTTCTTTCAGTTTGTGGGGTATACCGTATTCCATGATATAGCTCTCATGGTCGTATTGTCGGTTAAAGCTAAGATCCCACATAATGACTATGTTTTCTTCAAGTTTTCCTTATGTCCATTATGTTAATGTATTTGACGATGTTTTTATGATTTTCATGACACTTCTTCTCTAAAAGCTTTTAAATGCTTCATTATGATCATTCCTACACGTTTTAAGTCATTTCTGTTAATATGCATATGTTTATGCATATTGCCTCATACTTAGTACATTCCATGTACTAATGCATACTTGTGCCTACATTATCTTATGAATATAGGGTCCGGCGTTCCTACCTCGCATACTCGTGGCTAGTTGTTCCTTTTGGGCTTTTGAAGATTAGTGAGTCCTGAGGACCGAGACTCTTTTATTGCTTTTATGTCATTTTCGTTTCCAGACTTTGTATGTGATGTTTGGGTTACGTCTGAATCACTTTCCTTATGATGTACTAGATGACTTTGAGAGTTATGGTAGACTTCCACTTTTTTCAAACTCGTTTTATGTATAAAATGCTAGCTTTTAAAGTCTTTACTGCTATTATTTTGTATGATGCATGCTAAGTGGATTTTGTAGGGCCTCTCAAGTTCCTATACGTCATGTTGCACCTAAGGTCTACTTTGGGTCGTGACAAACTTGGTTTTCAGAGCACAAGTTTTAGAAAAGTCCTAGGATGTCTCATAAGCCTCGTCGAGTAGACTCTTGTTCATGAGTGTGAAGCGCGCCACATTTATGAATAAGAGGCTATAAGATGTTTCGAAAATTCCACTTATTTCATCATTCTAAAGTTGTGCAATAGAGTGTAACTCTATATTCTCTCTCCTAATCCTTTTTCGATACTTTTAAGGATATGGCCCCTCAAATAGCTTATGTTCGGAGGAATGCGAATGAGAATATGGCACGAGAAGCTTCTCAAGCTCCTCAAGAGGCTCCACAAGTTTTGGCCGACCCTTTGACCGAGCAAGTGACTAATGCGGAGTTTAGGATTTCTTTTCAAGTGTTGGCTCAAGCCATGATGTCCAAAGCCAATAGAGAGGTTTTGATCCCCGTAAACCCAAATGTGGGTACAACGTCAACTAGAGTGAGGGACTTCACTAGAATGAATCCCCTGGAGTTTCATGGTTCCAAGGTTGAGTAAGATCCTCAAGAGTTTATTGATGAGGTTTACATGGCGTTGATGATCATGGAAGTGACGATTGTGGAAAAGTTGGTGTTGACTGCTTATCAACTTAAGGGTGTTGCTTAAGTTTGGTTCAACCAATGGAAGGAAGAGAGGGTGGTTGATACGGGTCCTCTTGATTGGGAAAAGTTTAAGGTTTCTTTCCTTGATAGGTTCTTTCCCCTTGAAATGAGGGAGACAAATGTACTTGAATTCATTCACCTTAGTCAAGAAAATATGAGTGTGAATGAGTATGCCTTGAAGTTCATGCAATTTTATAGATATACTCCTACTATGGTTGCCGATCCTAGGGCAAGGATAAGCAAGTTTGTTTTGGGAGTGTCTGAGATGGTAGTTAGAGAATGTCGTACCAACATGCTCATCAATGAAATGGACATTTATCTCCAAATGATTCATGCTCAACAAATTGAAGAGGAAAATATTAAGGAAAGGTCTAGGGAGGCAAAGATGGAAAAGACCGGTGATGGTGACTTTTCACATTCAAGGTCCGATGAACATGGTCATTCTAAGTTCTAAAAAAGGTTTTACGGTCAAGGTTCCTTCAATTCTCCTGCTCCTAATTTCAATAAAGATAGGGTGTCCAACCCTAAGCCTCAAGGAGGAAATGGTGGTGGAAATGGACCTTCAGTTCTCGCATGCTAATAGTATGGCAAGAATCATTCGGGAAAATGCTTGATGGGTATGGATAATTGCTTTGGTTATGGTAAGAGTGGTCACTGCTTGATAGATTGTCCGTCTAGAATTGACAAGGGAAAGTATGGTAAGAAAGCTCCGCCTAGTGGTTTAAGTTCAAGTGCTCCAAAGCAAAATTGATTCTATGCACTTTAAACTCACCATGAGCAAGATGGTTCTCCCGATGTGGTTACCATTTTGTTAAAGTCTTTCATCTTGACATTTATGCTTTGCTCAATCCCAGTGCTACTTTTTTTTTTGTGACACCATATATGGCTATGAGGTTTGATGTTCTTCCGGATGTATTGATAGACCCTTTTTTTGCCTTCACACCTATTGGTGAATCTATTGTGGCTAAGAGAGTCTATCGAATTTGTCACGTCTCCTTACCCCACAGAGTCACTCGTGTTAATCTTATAGAGCTTGATATGTTAGATTTCAATATTATTCTTGCTATGGATTGGATCCATTCTTATTATGCTTCTATTGATTGTACAGCCCAAGTGGTCAAGTTTTGGTTTCCAAATGAACCCATCTTAAAGTTAAAAGGGGGAAATTATATGCCTAAGGGTTAGTTTGTTTCTTGTCTTAAAGATAGAAAAATGATTTCTAAGAGTTGCATATATCATCTTGTTCGGGTTAGGGATACAGATTCTGAAACCCCTTGTCACGACCCAAAGTATACCCTAGATGTGACATGGCGCATAGGACCCCGAAAGCCCTACACAAGCCACTTAGAGTTGTATCATAAAATGTTTGACAAGAAAACTAAGAGGAAAATCTAACATAGTCTCAAAAAAATCTAGTACATCAAGATTGATTGGGATGTAACCCATACATCACATACAATATTAAAAGTAAAGACAATAAGAAATAAAGGGTTCGGTCCTCCGAATATGATGACTCACCAATCTTCGAATCTACTAATGTGATCACGAGCCATGGAGTTGCAGAATAGGAGCGTCGGACCCTACATTAGTGAAACAATGTAAGTAAGAGTATGCGATAGTACACAGAATGTACCTAGTATGATAGCAATGCACATAACATATGAAATCATGCTAAAAAGGGCTTTTCATGGTATGCAATGACCAAGATAAATCATGAGATAAAAGGGTTAGAAACCATAAGTTATAAACATAGTCAATGCAAGCTAAACATCTTTAAAACACTTGCTTTGATACTTGTAGAAGTAACCTTAGTTTATTATTATGGGAGATTACCTTTAACCGACATAGAGACCATGTGAGCTATAACATGAAATCCGGTGTCTACCCCACACCGAAAAGGGGTGTCCTCACTTGCAAAGGTAAGAACCATGAACTTCTAGCTTACGTGTATCCACTAGCTAATGTTTATCTAAGACAACATCCTATGGTGGAATATAGGTAAGGGATAAGGAAATTTATACTAGAAACCTGACCTTAATCTACGGGAGAGCGTCCATATTAATATCCTCTCGGTGCTAAGCATAAATCCCCCGCAATAGTCATTAATCTTAACTTATCTTATCATTATGAGATATGGGTAATCACCACTTGTATTATCATTAGAATAGCTCCGTAAATCTTGATTCATCTTAGGTGAGAAAACCTTTCAACCTTATGAATCTATTATGTGAGAAAACCCTTTCACATTCCTGTTTGAGTAGCATGTGAGAAATCCTTTTACAACACAACAACAACATTGATACTTCACTCTCAAAGTATCCTTAAAACATTTTCATCAATTTCATAAAAAACATGCATATCTTCATGAATTCATCTTTCGAAGTTCAAAAGCTTCTTCATATGAACATCATCTATATATCATGGATTTCACATGGGTTCATTGGAATTCAACTTAGAAACATGCAATTACTACAATTCATGCATAAAAAGACATAAAACAATCAATAGATCATAATTGGAAAGAACCCATAAGATTAAGTAAAAACCCTAATTTCAATTAGAGATTCTAACTTGCAAAATTAGAGAATTTAGGAACCCTATGGAGGAAAGAACTCCATAGGTGAATACTATCATACCTTGATGCCAAAATCTTACAATTACTGGTGAATTCAGATACTTGATCTAGAAACCCTAGACTTCTTCTTATTCCTTAGAGATAAAAATATTTGAGAAGATGAACTTGATCAACTTTAGGCATTTTAAAAGAATGAATTGAATTGGGTAATTTAGAGGTTAAAAATCATTATATAGGGATTTAGGTAGAAGGTAAAATGACGTACTATAGGGTTAAAATGATTATGGAAAAGACAAAAAAGCCCCTTTAAATAACTATCGAACCCTCACCAACGGTCTGACCTACGGTCTGTAGGTCCTACCACGGACCATCCTGGTCGACCGTTGGTGGGTTCAGAGACCAAAATTTTTGACCCCCAATGACAGAACCCCATGTACGGTCCCTTAGTCCACTTACGGACCGTACATCCCAACCGTGGGTCCCAATATTTTATCCTAAAATTTCACTAAGTCTGAGACTGACCTATGAGACATACCTACGACTCATATTTTGAATGACGGACTTACCTGGTGAACCATAGAAAAATACCGGGATTTAATATTTTTAGAAAAATTAGACTTGCCACCCACAGCTCAACCTACGTCCCATAAGCAAGTCCACGTACCATTGGTGGTTCCGTTGGAACTGGCACTTGTATTAGAAAAACCTGCAACTTTTCCTTCTTTTCAAATCCTAGGTGTTACAATATCTCCCCCTTGGGAATATTCATCCTCGAATGGGATTCAAGACATCATAAGGAGGGAAAGAACTTAAACCTAACAGCTCAACATGAGTGGAGTCACATAAATGCACATATCCGAGGAGGAAATATTAACTTCAAGCTAAAACATGTTCAAAAATCATATCATAAGGTATAGATGCAGCTCATATTCAAAAGCACATAAACATAAGGAAATCTATCAATTCGACTCATTTTCTCAAAAATCAAGTTTTTCATGAACATGCATAAATGAGAAATCGTGGGAAACATCTAAGACACATGAGACCAAAAGAGTAAACCATGAAGGACCAAATACCTCAAGCTAGAGTAGGGACGGAGGGAAAGAGATGAGGATAGAGGGACATCATATCGGCCTCGGCGTCCCAAGTTGCACCCTTAACTAACTGATTCCTCCAAAGAACCTTCACGGAAGCAACTTCCTTGATTCTCAACTTCTTAACTTGCTGGTCCAAATTCTCAAATGGAACTTCTTCATAAGAAAGATTCTCCTTACCTCCCAAACCTTACAAGGGAACTATGGATGTCGAATCTCCGACACATTTCTTCAATAGCGATACGTGGAAAACTGGATGTACCGATGCCAAATAATTAGGCAAATCAAGTTCATAAGACACTTTACCAAAATGCCTCAAAATCTGATATGACCCACATACTGGGGACCATGCTTCCCTTTCTTCCCAAATCTCATCACACCCTTCATGGGTGAGATTTTCAAGTACACCCAATCATTTATATCAAACTCAAGATCCCTTCTTCTAACAACGTCATAGGACTTTTGTCAACATTGAGCCATTTTCAACCTTTCGCTAATAAGCCAAACTTAGTCCATAGCCTTATGTACCAACTCGGGACCTATGAAAGCAACTTCACCCAGTTCAAACCAACCTATAGGAGATCTACAGCTCCTACCATAAAGAGCCTCAAATGGAGCCATACCAATGCTTGAATGGTAGTTATCATTGTAAGCAAACTCAATCAAAGGCAAATGATCATCCCAATTACCCTTGAAGTCAATTACACAAGCTTTCATCATATCTTTCAAAGTTTGGATAGTACGCTCCGCTTGCCTATCGGTTTGCGGATGAAAGGCCGTACTAAGCTTAACACGAGTACGAATCCCTTTTTGGAAAGATTTCCAAAATTGAGAAGTGAATTGGGTACCACGATCAGAGATAATGCCTAAGGGCACTCCATGCAACCTAACCATTTCTCTCAAGTACATCTTAGCGTAGTCCTCCACCGAATAAGAAACCTTGATGGGAATGAAATGAGCCGATTTCTTGATTCAGTCTACTATATACCAAATCGAGTCATGTCTCTACCACGTGCGGGGTAAACCAACAATGAATTCCATATTCAAATCTTCCCACTTACAGGTAGGAATACTGATATCTTGGGACAAACCTTCTGGCTTTTGATTCTTAACTTTCACTTGTTGACAATTAGGACACTTAGCCACAAATTCCAAAAATTCCACAATATCCCTCTTCATCCCATTCAACCAATAGACTTCCTACAAGTCACGCTACATCTTGGTGGCTCCCGGGTGAATGCAATATCGAGAACTATGGGCTTCCGATAAGATCTGCTCTCTCAAGTCATCTACATTGGGAACACACAAACAACCTTGATACCTAACCACTCCATCTCCCCCCTTGGGAGAAAGCCTCAACTGACTTCTTAAGCACTGCTTCCCTCAATACAATCAAGATCGGGTCAAGACCTTGCTTGGCTTTCACATGTGTCAGAAAAGACGATATTGAACCATTGTGAATTATAACACCACCTTTGGTGGAGTCAACCAATCGAACACCCAATCGGGCAAGTCTATGAATATCTCAAACCAAATCCTTCCTATTTCCTCAACATGAGCAACACTACCCATTGATAACCGACTAAGAGATGCTGCAACCACATCCGCTTTGTCAGGGGTGATAGAGGACACTCATGTCATAATCCCTTAGTAACTCAAGCCACCTCCTTTGGCGAAGATTCAGATCCTTCTGTCTAAATACATATTGCAAACTTTTGTGGTCGGTAAATATATTAACATAAACACCATACAAGTAATGACTCAAAATCTTTAAGGCAAAAATAACTGCCGCCATTTCTAAATCGTGGGTAGGATAGTTATTTTCATGAATCTTATGTTGCCGTGAAGTATAGCCAATGACTTTTTCGTTTTGCATAAGGACACACCCTAACCCAATTTTTGAAGCATCACAATAAAAAACAAACCCGTCATTTCCTTCCTATAAAGTCAACACCACAACGAAAGTAAGTCTATCTTTCAATTCTTGGAAACTCTTCTCGCATGCTTCCGACCATATGAACTTAACCTTCTTTTGGGTCAATGCTGTCAATGGAGAGACAATCTAAGAAAACCCTGCAACAAGTATTCTATAGTAACTAGCAAAACCCAAGAAACTTCTGATATCCGAAGGGGATAGAGGTCTAGGCCGACTCTTAACCGCAACCGTCACCTTAGCATCTACCTCAATACCCTTATCAGAAATACTGTGACCAAGAAAGGCCATGGATCTTAACCTAAACTCGCATTTGCTAAACTTTGCAAAGAGTTGTTGGTCCTTGAGGACTTGCAACACAATCCTCAAATTATCGATTTGCTCGTCTTCACTCCTTGAATAGATCAATATATCATCAATAAACATAATCACAAACATTTCCTGGTATTGTCTAAACACCTTATTCATAAACTTCATAAATGCGGATGGAGCATTAGTCAAGCCAAAGGACATCACCAAAAAATCATAACGACTGTACCGTGTTTGAAAATCCATCTTCGAAATGTCATCCGCTTTTACCCTCAACTGGTGGTAACCCGATCGTAGGTCAATCTTAGAAAAGTAACTTGATCCTTGTAGTTGATCAAACAAATCATCTATCCTTGGAAGAGGATACTTATTCTTAATGGTAACCTTTTTCAATTGCTGGTAGTCAATACACATACAAAGTGAACCATCTTTCTTTCGAACAAACAAAACTAGAGAACCCCATGGAGAGGTACTCGATCGGATGAAACCCTTATCAAACAAATCTTTCAATTGCTACTTTAACTCCTTAAGTTCTACCGGAGCCATTCGATAAGGAGGAATAAAGATAGATTGCGTATCAGGGAGAAGGTCAATACCGAAGTCTATTTCTGTTTCAGGAAGAACACCGGGTAGATCATCTAGAAACACTTCTGGAAACTCATTAACAACGGGGACCGACTCACAAGTAGGGGTTTTAGAATCCATATCCCTCACCTGAACAAGATGGTATAAGAAACCCTTAAAAATTATCTTTCCAGCTTTAAGACAAGAAACAAATTGACTCTTATGCATATAACTTCCCCCTTTCCACTCTAGGATGGGTTCACTTGGGAACTAAAACTTGACTACTCGGGTTTCACAATCGATAGAAGCAAAAAAAGAATGCAACAAATCCATGCCAAGAATAACATCAAAATCTAGCATATCAACCTTTACAAGATCAACATGAGTGACTCTATGTGATAAGGAGATGGGACAATTTCTATAGACTCTCTTAGCCACAATAAATTCACTTATAGAAGTAGAGACAGAGAAAGAATCTAACAACACATCCGAAAGCATATCAAACCTCATAGCCACATATGCCGTCAGAAACAACAAGGTAGCACCGGGATCAAGGAAGGCATAAAAATCAAGATGAAAGACTTTCAACATACCGGTAGCCACATCAGGAGAACCCTCTTTCTCATGACAAGTCTGAAGTGCATAGAATTTGTTTTACTATGGAGCACTTGAACCTGAACCACTAAGCGGTTCTTACCTATCTTCTCTTCCCTTAGCTGTAAGAGATGGACAATCCCTTATGTTATAAACATTCTTACCACAAGTGAAGCAACCATCCGTGCCGGCTAAGCATTTTACCTCATGCTTCCGTCCACATTTGGCACAAGTAGACGATGAAAATCCACCACCATTTCCTCCTTGAGGCTTAGGGTTAGACACCCTATCTTTGTTGAACATAGGAGGAGGATTGGAGGAACCTTGACGGAAAAACCTTTGTCAGAACTTAGAACGACCATGTCTATCAGACCTTGAATGGGAGAAGTCACCATCACCGGTCCTTGCCTTCTTTTCCTCCCTAGACCTTTTCTTAAGTTTCTCCTCTTCTAGTTGTTGAGCATGAACCATAAGACGAGAAATTTCCATATTAGTGATAAGCATGGCGGTACAACATTCCTTAATCGCCATTTTTGATACACCCGAAAAACAAACTTACTCATCCTTTCCCTTGAATCGGCAACCATAGTAGGGGAAAACCTAGACAATTGAGTGAACTTCAAAGCATATTCCTTCACACTCATGTTTCCTTGATGAAGGTTGATTAATTCAAATACCTTTGCCTCCCTCATTTCAAGGGGAAAGAACCTATCAAGGAAAGAAACCTTAAACTTTTCCCAATCAAGAGGACCCACATCAACCGACCTCTATTCCTTCCATTTGTTGAACCAAACTTGAGCAACACCCTTGAGTTGATAAGTGGTCAATTCCGCCTTTTCCATCGGCTTCACTCCCATGATCATCAACACCTTATACACTTCATCAATGAATTCTTGAGGATCTTCCTCAACCTTAGAACCATGAAACTCTAGAGGATTCATTCTAGTGAAGTCTCTCACTCTAGTTGCCGCCGTACCCACATTTGGGTTCACGGGGACCACAACCTCCCTATTGGATTAAGCCGTCATGGCATGAATCAACACTTATAAAGCAGCTCTAAACTCCACATTAGTCACTTACTCGACCGAAAGGTCGACCAGAACTTAAGGAGCTTGAGGAGGAGCTTTTTGTTCCATATTTTCATTCGCATTCCTCCTAACGTAAGCTCTTCAAGGGTCCATATCCTGAAAAGCATCGGATATGGATTAAGAGAAAGGACATTTAGAGTTCTACTCTATCGCACGACTTAGAGTAGTAAAAGAAGTAGAGTTTCCTAATCATCTTATCACTTCATATTCATAAATGTGGCGCACTTCATACTCATGAACAAGACTCTACTTGACGTGGCTTATGACACTTCCAAGGACCTTTCTAAACCTTGTGCTCTAAATACCAAGTTTGTGACAACCTAAACTACACACTAGACGTGACATGGTACATATGACCCCGAAAGGCCCTACACAAGTCACTTAGTAAACATCATCCAAGATAATAGAGTTAAACGGTTAAAAAGACAGTTATATCATAAAATGTTTGATAAAAAAATGAAGCCAAAAATCTAACATAGTTTCAAAGGCTTCTAGTACATCAAGAGTGATTGGGACGTAACCCATACATCACATATAATCTGAAAAGTAAAGACAATAAGCAAACAAGGGTTCGGTCCTCGTAACATGAGGATTCACCAATCTTCAAATCTACTAATGTGATCACTGGCCACAGAGATGCGAAATAGGAGCGGCAGAACCTACATTAGTGAAACAATGTAGGCAATAGTATGTGTTAGTATACATAATGTACCAAGTATGATAGCAATGCATATAAGATACGACATCATGCTAAAAAAGGGCTTTTTATGGTATTCAATGATCTGGCTAAATCATAAGATAAAAGGGTTAGAAAACGTAAGTCATAAACATGGTCAACGCAAGCTAAACATCTTTAAAACACTTGCTTTGATACTTCTAGAAGTAACCTTAGTTCTTTATTGTGGGAGATTTACCTTTAACCGACATAGAGACCATGTGAGCTATAACATGGAATCCGGTGTCTACCCCACACCAAAAAGGAGTGTCCTCACTTGCCAAGGTAATAACCATGAACTTCTAGCTTATGTGGATCCACTAGCTAATGTCTATCTAAGACAACATCCTATGGTGGTACATAGGTGTGGGATAACGAGATTACTACTAAAAACCCAACCTCAAGATACGAGAGACATCTCAATATCACCTCGGTGCTAAGCATAAATCCCCCGGAATAGTCATTAATCTTAGCTTATTTTATCATTATGAGACATGGATAATCGCCACTTGTCTTATCATTAGTATAGATCCTTAAATCTTTATTCATCTTAGGTGAGAAAACCTTTCAACCTTATGAATCCATTATGTGAGAAAACCCATTAACATTCATGTCTTAGTAGCATGTGAAAAATACTTTCACAAAACAATAAAAATATTTATATTTTACTCTCAAAGCATCCTTAAACAATTTCATCAATTTTATAAAGAACATTCATATCTTCATGAATTCATCGTTCGTAGTTCAAAAGCTTCTTCATATAAAAATAGTCTAAAAATCATATATTTCACATGGGTTCTTGGTAATTCAACTTAGAAACATGCAATTACTTCAATTCATGCATAAAATGACATAAAACAATTAATTAGATCTTAATTGGAAAGAACTCATGAGATTGAGTAAAACTAATTTCAATAGGAGATTCTAACTTGCGAAATTGGAGAATTTAGGAACCCTATGGAGGAAAGAACTCCACAGGTGACTACTATCATACCTTGATGCCAAATGCTTGCAATTAATTATGAATTTGGAGACTTGATCTTGAAACCCTAGACTTCTTCTTCTTCCATAGAGAGAGAAATATTTGAGAGGATGAAGTTGATCAACTTTTAGGATTTTATAAGAATGAATTGAATTGGGTAATTTGGAGGTAAAAAATCATTATATAGGGCTTTAGGTAGAAGGTAAAATGATGTAGTATAGGGTTAAAACGTTTAGGGAAAAGACTCAAAAGCCCCTTAACATAACTGCCAAAACCTCGCCAACGGTCTGACCTACGGTCCGTAGGTCCTACCATGGACATTTTTGATCAACCGTTGATGGGTTCAGAGACCAAAATTTCAGACCCCAGCGATGGAACCCCATGTACGGTCCGTGGGTCCACTTATGGATCGTACATCCCAACTGTGGATCCTAAATTTTTATCCTAAAATTTCACTAAGTCTGAGACTGACTTACGAGACATATCTACGACTCATATTTTGAATGACGTACCATCCTAATGAACCGTAGACAAGTACTGGGATTCAATATTTTTAGAAAAATTAGACTCACCACCCACGGCTCCACCTACAGCGCGTAAGCAAGTCCACAGACTGTTTGTGGTTCTGTTGGAACTGGTACCAGTTTTAGAAAAACCTGCAACTTTTCCTTCTTTTCAAATCTGAGGTGTTACACCCCTACTCTTGAGCCAGTCCCCATTGTGAATGAGTTCCCGTAAGTATTTCCCTATGATCTACCGGGTGTTTCTGCCGAAATGGAAATAGACTTTGGTATTGACCTTCTCCCAGATATGTAACCTATCTCTTCCTCCTTACCGTATGGATTTGGCAGAACATAAGGAATTGATATAGAAATTGAAGGATTTGTTGGATAAGGGTTTCATCTGACCGAGTATCTCTCCATAGGGTGCTCCAATTTTATTTGTTCGTAAGAAAGATGGTTTACTTCGCATGTGTATTGACTATCAATAATTGAATAAGGTTACAATTAAGATTAAATATCCTCTTCTAAGGATAGATGATTTGTTTGATTAAGTACAAGGAGCAAGTTACTTTTCTAAGATCGACCTCCTGTCGGGCTATCACAAATTGAGGGTGAAGGAAGGTGACATTACGAAGGCGGCCTTTTGAACTCGGTATGGTCATTATGAGTTTTGGTAATGACCTTTGTTTGACTAATGCTCCGACTGAATTTATGGATTTGATGAATAGGGTGTTTAGAAAATACCTTGACATGTTTGTGATTGTGTTTATCGATGACATCTTAATTTACTCAAGGAGTTAGGATGAGCACACCGATCATTTGAGGATTTTGTTGCAAGTCCTCAAGAACCAACAACTATTTGCAAATAGATGCGGTTAAGAGTTTTGGTTATGATCTGTGGCTATTCTTTGTCACATTATTTTCCGTAAGGATATTGAGGCAGATCCTAAGAAAATAGATGCGGTTAAGAGTATGCCTAGACCTCTATACCCTTAGAATATTCAAAGTTTCTTGGGTTTGGCTGGTTATTTTAGAAGGTTTGTTGAAGGGTTATCTTTCATTGTCTCTTCATTCACGACATTGACCCAAAAAAAGTTAAGTATTTATGGTCGGAGGCGTGCGATAAAAGTTTTCAAGAGTTGAAAAATAGAGTTACCTCTACCCGGTATTGACTTACCAGAAGGGTCCGATGGGTTTGTTGTATATTCTAATGCTTCAAGGATTGGACTAGGGTGTGTCCTCATGCAAAATGGAAAAGTTATTACTTAAGCTTCATGGCAACTTAAGATTCATGAAAATAACTATCCTACTTATGATTTAGAAGAAGCGGCGGTTCGGTTTGCCTTAAAAATTTGGAGGTATTACCTATATGGTGTTCATGTTGATATCTTTACCGACCATAAGAGTTTACAATATTTGTTCAAGCAAAAGGATCTAAATCTTCACAAAAAAGGTGGCTTGAGTTACTAAAGGATTACGACATGAGTGTTCTCTATCACCCCGATAAGGCGAATGTGGTGGCGGTTGCTCTTAGCGGATTATGAATGGGTAGTGTTGCTCATATTGAGGAATATAAAAAAGGAGTTGGTTTGTGATGTTCATTGATTGGCCCGATTGGGTATTCGGTTGATTGATTCTATAAAGGTGGTATTATGGTTCATAATTGTTTGGAATTATCATCTGTATCGGATGTGAAAGCCAAGAAATTCCTTGACCCGATTTTGGTTGAGAAGAAGGAAATGATGCTTAAAAAGTCCGTTGAGGCTTTCTCCCAAGGAGAAATGGTGTGCTTCGATATCAAGGTCATTTGTGTGTTCCCGATATTAATGACATGGGAGAACAAATATTATAAGAATCCCATATTTCTCGATATTCTATTCACTCGAGAGCCACCAAGATACACCGTGACTTGCGGGAGGTCTATTGGTGGAATGGGATGAAAAAGGATATTGCAGAATTTGTGGCTAAGTGTCTTAATTATCAATAAGTGAAAGTTGAGCACCAAAAGCCGGGAGGTTTGTCCCATGATATTAGTATTCCTACTTGGAAGTGTGAGCATTTGAATATGGACTTTATTGTTGCTTTACCCCACAATCGGTGACAACATGACTCAATTTGTGTTACTATGGATCGAATGAAGAAATTGACTCATTTCATTCCCGTCAAGATTTCTTATTCGGCGGAAGACTATGCTAAGTTGTATTTAAGGAAAATGGTTAGGTTGCATGGAGTGCCCCTATCCATTATCTCTGATCGTGGTACCCAATTCACTTTTAAGTTATAGAAATATTTCCAAAATGGGCTTGGTACTCCTGTTAAGCTTAGTACGACCTTTCATCCTCAAACCGATGGGTAAGCAGAGCATACTATCCAAACTTTGGAAGATATGTTGAGTGCTTGTGTGATTGACTTCAAGGGAAATCAGGATGATCATTTTCCTTTGATTGAGTTTGCTTACAATAATATCTATCATTCAAGCATTGGTATGACTCCATTTGAGGCTCTTTATGGTAGGAGGTGTAGATCTCCTATAGGTTGGTTTGAAGTTGATGAGATTTCTTTGATAGGTCTCGAATTGGTACATGAGGCTATGGAGAAGGTTTGACTTATTAGAGAAAGTCTGAAAACAGCTAAAAGTCAAAAAAATTCTTATGCCAATGTTAGAAGAAGAAACCTTGAGTTTGACGAAAATGATTGGATCTACTAAAAAATTTCATCCATGAAGGATGTAATGAGGTTTGGAAAGAAAGGGAAGCTTAGTCCCTGTTATGTGGACCCATATAAGATTTTGAGGTGTATTGGTAAGGTTGCTTATGAACTTGATTTGCCTAATGACTTAGCCTTGGTACATTCGGTTTTCCATGTCTCTTTGTTGAAGAAATGCGTTGGTGATCCAACATCCTTTGTTCCATTTGAGAGTCTTGGTATAAGGAAAATCTTTCTTATGAATAATTTTTGATTGAAATTTTGAACCGACAAGTTAAGAAGTTGATAAATAAGGAAGTTGCATACGTGAAAGTCTAATGGAGGAATCAAAGAGTTGAGGGTTCTATTTGGGAGACCGAGGCCAATATGATATCCTGTTATCCCCATCTCTTTCCGTCTGACCCTATTCTAGCTTGAGGTATTTAGTTCTTCATGGTCCATCGTCATGTATTAGTCATTCTCATGTTTCCTCATGCATGCATGCTCATAAAAACTTTCTTTAGAGACTTTGATATAGCTTTGATTGATTGCTTCATGATTATGTGCATTTCAGTATGATTTGTATGTACACCTTACGAAATGATGTTTTGAGTATGTTTAATCTAGGAGTTGATGTTCCTCCTTGATTATGTGTCGTTGATGAAGTTGCATTCTTGTTGGGTTGTTAGATCTCTTCCCCTACCCTTCATATGTTGCCTTGAGTACAATTCGAGGACGAATATTTCCAAGGGAGAGATATTATAACACCTCTGAATTTGGAAAAGGAAGAAAAATAAATTTGGATTGTAGTCTGGTTTTACGGGTCCCATCTATGGACCTTAAAAGCTTCTACATGCCGTAGATGGCAACCGTAGGAAGTGGAAAATAATTTTCTAAAAACAAGTCCAGTACCCTTTGTACGGTTCACCAGGATGAGCCGTCCTCCCATGTACGAGTCGTAGATAGTTCTCATAGGTGACCTCTAGACTTGGTGAAATTTTAAGGGTAAAAGTTGGTTTCTACGGACGGTAGAAAGACCTACGAACCATATAAGCATTTCGTCAATATATAGGTGATTTTAAGGTCGCAGTACTTGATATACTGTTGACTAGTACGGACCGTATGAAGTCCTATGGTCTGTAGGTCCAAACCGTAGGTCGAGTCCGGCAGTTTTTAAGGGGCTTTTGGGTATTTTCTTAATTATTTTAACCCAATACTATGTCATTTTTCCTTCTACCCCAAGCCCTATATAAAGCTTTTAAGCCCCCAATTTACCCATAAGGAAGAAGAAGAAGAAGAGTTAGGCTTCATGCAAGTCTCTAATCCTCCATTCTTTTTGGGCTTCTAGCATCAAGGTATGTGTCTATTCCCCCATGGAATCCTTTCCTCCATGGGGTCCCCAAGGATTTAAATCCTCAATTCAATTTCCAATTGATCAAATTAGGGTTTCAATTCAATAAATGTGGGTTTCATCCAATTATGATTATTTAAGTCTTCTGATGCATTATTTGATGTTAATATTTGATATTTAGTTGAAATTACATTTACCCATGCCTAAATTATGCTTTTCAACCATGATCCTATGATGAACCAATGAACTATGAATTTTGAAGATATACATGTTTTTATGAAATGATTATAAAATATTTGGGGATGTTTTGAAAGGAAAGTATCAATGCTAACGTGAAAGGATTTCTTACTTACTATGATGATCTTGATTGTGAAAGGTATTTCTCACATATAAATTCACATTGGTTAAAGGTTTTCTCATCGATGTTGAATTATGTTTAGGGAGCTATTCTATGTTTTAATCTCAAAAGTGTGGATTGGTATTGATCATTGTCTTTCCTATGTTAAAATGATATTTGACTTTTATCTATTCTATTGGGATTTAGTCTTAGCACCGAGAGGGCTTTGAGGTGGAGGATCAAATAGGGTAGTGTCTGGTAGCAGCCTCATGTCCCAAACTACGTGCCCCCGTAGGATGTCTTAAATGACCTAGCTAGTGGATCCACTTTAACAAATGATTATATGTACGGATTCTACCTTGGCAAGTTTATTCCCCTTCTTTCGGTATGAGGGATATACTGTATTCCATGATACAGATCTCATGGACTTATTGTCGGTTAAAGCTAAGATCCCACAAAATAACTATGTTTTCTTCAACTTTTCCTTATGTCCTTTATGTTAATGTATTTGACTATGTTTTTATGATATTCATGACACTACTTCTCTAAAAGCTTTTAAATAATTCATTATGATCATGCCTACACGGTTTAAGTCATTTATGTTATTATGCCTATGGTTATGTGTATTGCCTCATATTTAGTACATTCCATGTACTAATGCATACTTATGCCTACATTATCTCATGAATGTAGGGTCTGCCATTCCTATTTCTCATACTCGTCGCTAGTTGATCCTTTTAGGGTGTTGAAGATTGGTGAGTCCTCATGATCTGAGGACCAAGACTCTTTTATTTCTTTTATGTCATCTCCATTTTCAGACTTTGTATGTGATGTCTGGGTACGTCCCGATCACTTTCCTTATGATATACTTGATGGCTTTGAGACTTATGTTAGACTTTCGTTTTTTTTCAAACTCTTTTGAGGTATAAAAGGCTATCTTTTAAAGTCTTTACTTCTATTATCTTGTATGATGCACACTAAGTGGCTTGCGTAGGGCCTCTCATGGTCCTATACGCCATGTTAAGCCTAGGGTCTACTTTTGGTCATGAAAACTCTTTTTAGGTTTTTATTATTATGTTATGTTCATTTTGGACTTCATAGTAAACTAGTTTTTCTTTAATTCCTAAATTCATGGGATTTTAATTATACTTTTGATCTTTTATTTTTGCTTTGAATTTAAATTCAAGATACTGGATTTTTAACCCTCAGCTTGTAAGTTCATAATTTCTTTTAACCAAATTATTATGAATTGTGACCAAACAACTATGAGTAACAAATTCCACAACTAGGGTTGTGGAAACCATGCAAAATTAATAAAGTAGACCTAATAAATAGTAATTCTTGAAAAATGTCCATGCATGTAATGTTTTTCCCCTCGCTTTCATTGAATTTTAACTGTGGCAAATGTGAGAACTCACCTTATTCTTACTTGCCGGACCAAGGAGGTAGCAAATGGGAAAAAGGGATTATACAACGAAGATTTGAGGCTATTAACCCTAATCTAATAGCTTGGATGGACCAATGGATAGCTAATTTGGGATCAAAGGTAAGGGTTAGAAAAGCATACACCCGTAGAGGGACCAAATTATGTGGTGAAATTCACATATTTTAGAGACCATCAAGTTAGGGGATAAATAACTTACCAATATTGCATGTTAGACAATAGACAAGGTTAATACTATAAGGTTCTATTGAGTTAAGGATCCGTGGGGAACACTGACACCTTAGTTTCATCTTTTAATGATTTCAAACACATTAATGTGTTACTTTACTACTTGTTACTTGCAATCAATAATCAATTAATTCTGTACAAAACCCCCTTTTATGGAAATAATACGAGTAAAAGCGCGAATAATAAAAATTAACCTAAGTCTAAAACTTTTTCCTTGTTTAATCGACCCTAACCTATATTAGGTTCTTTATTTGGAAATTGACCATTTTGCACTTCTTTTGGAGGTGTAATTGTCACAATTAGGAGGAAAACCAAATGGATCAATATGTAACATGTCAGGAAACTTTCTTGGCATCGGAACTGACTCAAGGAAGGAGTGTAACACCTTAGAATCTAGTAGGCTAAACTAGGGCTAAGTGAGAGGGCTAGAGCCAAGGAAGAGGGCTAGGGCAGCCCAATCTTCCCTAGACACTGCCAACCTTCCCACGACCACCTTCACGGCCAGTGGTGAGAAGCACCGCTCGTGGTGGGCTAGGCAGTGGTTAGGTGAAATTTTCCCTAGACAACCCCCTCCACACGAGCCACTTCACGGCTCGTGAAGGCTATCACTGGCCGTGGGAAGGCTTGTGGTGGTGACATATTTTTTAGGGGTGCAAGGGATGGCTTCCAAGTAATTGGTCCAAGAACACAATGGGGACCACGGGTCATGGTAGGGACCACGGCTCGTTGTAGGGACCATGTCTCATGGTAGGGACCACGGCTCGTGGA
This sequence comes from Solanum etuberosum, assembly GCA_029582245.1. Lineage (NCBI taxonomy): Eukaryota > Viridiplantae > Streptophyta > Magnoliopsida > Solanales > Solanaceae > Solanum > Solanum etuberosum. The sequence goes on from JAJONR010001678.1 coordinate 28,211, forward strand.
GCCCCTCATGGAGATGGGCAGTGCGTTGTTAAGTGAAGGGCTTTTTATTAGACTTAGAGTTTAGGGTCAACTTCAAACGATCATATCTTTTAGCCTAAAATGAATTAGGTGGCCCATGACCTATCAAATTAAAGGTCTCTGAGTCCTCTTTCCAACGCCATAAAGTTTGCCCAATTCCCATCTCAGAGTAAAAAGTTATGCCAGAAATAGTAAAGCACTGTCAGGCTGAATTTCTTCACGACCCGTTTGACGGGCCGTGGTGGTCATGACGACCCGTGGTGAGCTTCCGGTGAGCCAATTCGGCAGTTTTTAAGTCAGGGGTTCTTGGGTCTTTTCCCAATTATTTTAACTCAAAGATATGTCATTTTGCCCAAGTCTAGGACCCCTATATAAGTCATTTTAACCCAAAAACTCACCCATTCAAGTCATTATTTCAAAAACCCAAAAGAAATCCCAAAGTCTTCCTCTCAAATATTTCTCTCTATAGAACTTGAAGAAGAAGAAAGAGTTGGAGCTAGGATCAAGGTCAAGTCTTCATTCCCTAAGCATTTGTGGGCTTTGTAATCAAGGTATGATGGCTTTTCATCCATGGATTCCTTCCATCCATGGAATCCATAAGTTTTCCCCATTAGAGAAGATGAAATCCCCAATTTGAGTTAGGGTTTCTTCCAATATTGTGGGTATTGATGAATGTTGATCCTATTGAGTGGATTATGATTGTTTATTCTTGAAGTAGATTCAATGATTTTAGAAAGAAATTTTATGTACCCATGCCAACCCATGTCTAGAAAGATGAAATTGATGTAAATGAATTTTATGCCATGAAAGGAGAATTTGTGGGATTGATGAGATATATTAGAATTGAGGCTTATATGATGAATCATGATTAGTAGTGCTTGAGATTGAGGCTATATGATGAATTATGATTAGAATTGCTTGATTGTGAAGCATATAGACATAGATTTTTGAGAGTAAAGCTTATAGGATTATTTATGATTAATATTTCTTTGAGATTGAAGCTTATGAGATCATTATGATGTTGAATAGATTTGAGAGTGAAGCATATAGAATGACTACGAGATATAGTGCTTTGAGAGTAAAGCTTATGTTATGAATTGTTGAATATTGATGTAATTGTTGTGGAAGAGATAGTTTCCACATGAATTGCTTATGTTATGAATGTGAAAGGTTTTCTCACATTGAATGATTGAAGGTTGAAAGGATTGCTCACCTAGAATGAATCTAGACTGAAGACGAAAATTGATAAGGCAAGAAGGGAATACCCATGACCTCTAGATGAATAGGATATGAGGTGATTTCCCATATTCTTTAGAGAAGAGTAAGAGGCGACTACCTTTATTCCCTAATGATTGGACATGGATGCAAGTACCCATGATCCCTTATAAAAAGATGTGGAGGTGAATACCCATATATTATGATGAAAGATATGGAGGCGAATACCCGTATCTTATATTGAAAGATGTAGAGGCTAATGCCCGCATCTTATAATGAAATGATGTGGAGGCGAATACCCGTGTCATGTGATGATTGGGCATGGAGGCGAATACCTATGATCCCATAAGATGGACATGGAGGCGAATACCCGTGACCATATAAGCAAGGCAAGAGACGACTACCCATTATCCTTTAATTAAGGCAAGAGACGACTACCCATGAGCCTTTATGAGAAGGCAAGGAGGTTATTTCCTCATGTCTATAAAAGATGAGAATGATAGATGATGATCTTGTAGGATGGCCCAAGGTGGCCAATTATGATGAGTAAAACTAGTGGAGGATTACCCTTGTCTTGGTTAAGTATGCTTTGAGGTTACTTATGAAGTATTCCTATTATGTTATGATGATTTATGTGCATTGATTATTCTTATGACTTATATTGTCTAACCCTTATGTTTATGTTGATGTTTATGCAAGCTATCATATTTAGTACATGTTTGTACTAACACATAATCTTTCCTACATTTTTTATCCAAATGTAGGGTCCGGCGATATCGACTCTCATCCCCGTGGCTAGGGTCTTAGTAGAAGCAAGGATCGAAGATTGGTGAGTCCTCATAGCATTCAAGGATATAGCCACCATTTCCTTATGTTCTTTTATTTTATGTTTTGAACTATTGTATGGGCTGTGTCCCAAAGATATTCATGTTTTAAATGGTTTGAGACAAAGTGTATTAAACTTCCGCTTCATTTTATAAAGACTTTGATTATGTTGAAAATGTTTTAAATTTCTGCTAAATTCTATTATCTTATATTATGAAAGCTAAGTGGCTTATATGAGGCCTCTCGGGGTCTTGTATGCCATGTTACATCTAGGGGGTACCCGTGGATCGTGACAAACTTGGTAATCATAGCACAAGGTTTAGAATGGTTCTAGGATGTCTCAAAACCACGTCTAGTAGAGTCTTGTTCATAAGTGTGAAGCGCGCCACATTTTTGAATGAGAGGCTATTAGATGCTTAGGAAACTTCACTTCTTCATTTCTCTAAGTCGTGTGATAGAGTTTAACTCTATAAGGTCTTTCTCCAAATCCTTACCCGATGGTCTTCAGGATATGACTATTACAAGGGCTCATGCTAGAAGGAATGATGAAGACAATGTGGATAAAAAAGCTCCTCCTAAAGCTCCTCAAGATCCGGTCGACCCTCTTGCCAAGAATCTGACTAATGTGGAGTTTAGGATGACTTTTCAAGTGTTGGCTCAAGCCGTGACGGACCAAGACAATAGAGAGGTTGTAGTCCCCGTGAACCCAAATTTGGGTATGGTGGCATCTAGAGTGAGGAACTTCACTAGGATGAATCCCCCAGAATTCTATGGATCAAAGGTTGATGAAGATCCTCAAGAGTTCATAGATGAGGTCTATAAGGTGTTGGACATTATGGGAGTGAATCCGGTAGAAAAGGCGGAATTGGCCGCTTATCAACTTAAGGGGTTTGCTCAGATTTGGTTCAACCAATGAAAAGAAGCAAAACCGATAGAAATGGGTCCCATAGAGTGGGAAAGGTTCAAAAATGCTTTTCTTGATAGGTTCTTCCCTCTAGAGATGAGAGAGTCTAAGGTTCTTGAGTTCATTAAGCTTTAACAAGGTAGTATGAGTGTTAAGGAATATGCTTTGAGGTTTACTCAATTGTCTAAGTATGCTCCTTCTATAGTGGTGGACCCTAGGTCGAAAATGAGTAAGTTCATTTCGGGAGCATCCGATTTAGTGGTTAAAGAATGCCGTACGGCTATGCTTGTCCATGACATGGATATTTCTCATCTTATGGTCCATGCCCAACAAATTGAAGAGGAGAAACTTAAGGAAAGATCTAGGGGTGAATAAGAGTGCGCTCCCGATGCGGTTACCAGTATGTTGAAAGCTTTTCAATTAGATGTTAATGCTTTGCTAGATTTTGATGTCATCCTTGGGATGGATTGGTTGCACTCTTGTTATGCTTCTATTGATCGTAGAATCCGTGTAGTCCAATTTTTAGTTCCCGAATGAGCCTATCCGAGAGTGGAAGGGGGAAATGAATGCCAAAATTTTGGGTTATTTCTTATCTTAAGGCTAAGAAGATGGCTTTTAAGGGTTGCATGTATCACCTAGTAAGGGTGAGGGAAATAGATTTCTAGTGTTGACCTACTACAAGGAGCTAGTTACCTTTCTAAGATTGACCTTAGGTCGGGTTAGCACCAAATGAGGGTGAAAGATGATGATATTCCGAAGACGGCTTTTAAAACCTGGTATGGTCATTATGAGTTAGTAGTAATGTCGTTTGGTTTGACTAATGCCCCGGCGACATGTATGAATTTGATGAATAGGGTGTTTAGACTATACCTAGATATGTTCGGTTAGTAGACCCCACCAAAGGTGGTGCTATGGGGTAAAATGGTTCTGAATCGTCTTTTATGACATATGTGAAAGTTAAGTAATGACTTGATCCGATCTTAGTATAAAATTTGAAAGAAAGCGGTACTTAGAAAGTCCGTTGACGCTTCCTCCCTAGGTGGAGATGGTGAGCTTAGATATCAAGGTCGTTGTGTGTTCGTAATGATAGTGAATTGGGGTTTACTATAAAATGTCACCCATGAAGGGTGTAGTGAGGTTTGGTAAGAAAGGGAAGCTTAGTCCCCGTTTCTTAAGCCCATATGAGATCTTGAGACGTGTTTGTAAGGTTTCTTATGAATTAGCTTTGCCTAAGGAGTTGTCGTCAGTGCATCCGGTTTTCCATGTCTCTATGATTGAAAAAGTGTGTTGGAGATCCGACATCCATAGTTACCTTAGAAGGTTTGGGAGTAGATGAAAGTTCCTTTTATGAAGAAGTTCTGGTTGAGATCTTAGACCGGTAAGTTAAGAAATTGAGGAATAAGGAAGTTGCTTCCGTGAAAGTATGGTGAAGGAATCTTTTAGTTGAGGGTGCTACTTGGGAGGCCGAGGCCGATATGATGTCCCGATATCCCGATCTTTTTCCTTCTACTCCTCCCCTAGCTTGAGGTAATGAGTTCCTCATGGTTTGCTCCTTGTTTGAAGTCATGTGTATTTAGATACTCCCATGATTTTTTTATGTTATGCATGTTCATGAAAACTTGTGCTTTGAAAGAAAATGAGTTTCTATGATTGATTTTCCTCATGTCTATAAAAGATGAGAATGATAGATGATGAGCTTGGAGGATTGCTCAAGGTGGCCAACTATGATGAGTAAGACTAGTGGAGGATTACCCTTGTCTTGGTTAAGTATGCTTTGAGGTTACTTATGAAGTATTCCTTTTATGTTATGATGATTTATGTGCATTGATTATGCTTATGACTTATATTGTCTAACCCTTATGTTTATGTTTATGTTTATGCAAGCTATCATATTTAGTACATGTTTGTACTAACACATACTCTTGCCTACATTTCTTATCCAAATGTAGGGTCCGGCGATATCGACTCTCATCCCCGTGGCTAGGGTCTTAGTAGAAGCAAGGATCGAAGATTGGTGAGTCCTCATAGCATTCGAGGATATAGCCACCATTTCCTTATGTTCTTTTATTTTATGTTTTGAACTATTGTATGGGCTGTGTCACAAAGGTATTCATGTTTTAGATGGTTTGAGACAAAGTGTATTAGACTTCCACTTCATTTTATAAAGACTTTGATTATGTTGAAAATGTTTGAAATTTCTACTAAATTCTATTATCTTATGTTATGAAAGCTAAGTGGCTTATATGAGATATCTCAGGGTCTTGTATGCCATGTTACGTCTAGGGGGTACCCCTGGGTCTTGACAAGGAGTATCGGCACTAGCATCATGAGTATAAGCAAGATATGCCCAAACCCCATTTCCTACCAATTCTTATGCCATATGAACTATATAAAATCCCGCAACACATGTATATCAATACCCAACCACTCAATTGTAAGGATAAAAGGCATAAACAAGGTAACCGTCTCAAAAAAGAAATACATGACCAGATGATAAGTAGATATCCAATCTATACCAAATATTAAGTTGAAACCTATCATATCAAAGACAATAAGGTTTGGCAACATATCATAACCAAAGATAGTAACAAGAAAAATATCCATAAACTCAATCCATTATCAAAGGATCACATACAACTGTAGCTATAAGTATAGGCAAAGAAAAAGGCTTTCATAACAAAATCAAACGTGTAGAAAAATAAGCAAACACATAGGAATATGTCGACCTTTGTTTAAACAAGCAGAAGTTGGCTAATAATAGATGAAGATCAGACCTGTGATGATAACATCTGAAGCCTCTGCCTCTGTCCTACCCGACAACACATACATATGGCCACATCCATTTCAACCACCTAACATGCCAAATTAAGGACCACCTCTAGCACCCTTGGGACCACCCCTACAATTATGTCCACCCCCTTTGGTTGAAGGTACTGGAGCCCTGGGGGACTGAACCTGCTAACCCTTCTGCCTTAGGAGATTGCCCCTACAACAATCTCTGGCTAAAGTAGACCAAATGAGCACAATAATAAATCCCTTACCAGATGCAACCTATTGAGATGGCCCAACGAAAAAAAATAGCAAGAATAGCTTGAATACATAGAATGCAATCCCCTTGAAGTCTCACATAAACGTGACTTCTCTAACAACTAGAATCCAGATACTAATATCCCTAATCAACAAAGTTTCCTGGACTATACTACTAGGCTAGAAATGTTGTGGGTCACCTCTACGAGTTAAACCCCTACCTTTGAACTGAGACTTGCTTAATTGTGTACACATGATTGACAACCTCAAGAAATGAAGAAGTTGATGCCACAAACCACTCCATTGCAAATGAAAGAGGCAAATCCGACCCTTAGACAAAATTTTAAAACTAATCAGGCTTTATTTCCATAATAATAGTAGCATGCCTAGACAACTCATAGAATATCCCCTCATTCTGATAAACAAACATTAATCCCTTATAAAGATATGTAAGCTTATACCACAACCTCTCTCTCAAACCGGGGGGTACATACTTCTTGAAGAAAGCCTCAGAGAATTAAGTTCAAGTACTTAGAGTTGACCCACCTAGCCTACACTCAAAATAATACCTCTACCACTCTTTTGGTTGTCTCCTTCATCTATAAATTAGTATAATCCACACCATGTATTCTTTATCAAAGCAAATGAGAACCTCAAAGCACCAATATGATACATCAACCAAGCATCTTTTGCTCTTAAAAGATATAACCAGCCTTGCTGCAATAGGCTGAGCAACAGTTCGCATTGGAAGAACAACTAGAAGAGGTTTAGCAACAACAATCTACCATCTTAGATTCTAAACACCCTGAGATCTTTCTTGGGTTGAAGTATGCTCCTAATTATTGACTGAAGGAGTACCCTAAGTTTTAGGCAAAGTCCTTGACTAGTACATTGCCTCCATGAAGCTGAGGATTCTAACCAAAGTGTCTTCAAAGAAAGGCATGACAACTGAGGTTGGGGGGCCCCATAGTATTTGCCTAGCGCTAAACCAATACTGTTTCAATGTTGGGCTCTAGTGATGGTGCTTTATTCTGGCCATTAGATAGTATCACGAGCCAAGTTACCCCTAGGCGTAACATGGAGTATAGGACCCCGAGAGACCCCATACAAGACACTTAGCATTCATCACCCAAGAAATTAAAATCAAGGGATTTAAAAGACAGTTTCAATACATCAAAGTTTTATAAAGCAAAGCGGAAATCTAAACATCGTCTCATTAGATATCTAGTACATAAGAATGAAATTGGGCCTAACCCGTACATCATATCCAAAACTGGAAATAAGGAAGGACTGAAAACAAAGAGAGTCTGATCCTCGAAGCATGAGGACTCACCAAAGCTCGAAATCTCTCAAAGCGACCTCTAGCCATGAAACTGGGAACCCTGATTGTCAAACCCTACATTTGGGGAAATGTAGGCAAGAGTATGCGTTAGTACGAAATATGTACCAAGTATGACAGCCATGCATGTAAACTTTTAAATCATGCTAAAATAGGATATTTTCATGAGCATGCATTGATCAAGCTAAAACATAAATCTTGAATGTTAGAAAAACATAAGTCGTAATACATGATCAATGCAAGTGAACATCATCTTAAAACATATGTGAGATACTTCATTGAAGTAACCTTAGTTCATCATAACTTGGTTGTGGGAAGTAGCCTTAAACGACATAGAAGCCCATGTGAGATATCAACATGGAATCTGGTGTTTCCCACACCGAAAAAAATGTCCTACTTGCCAAGCTAAGGACCATGAACTTCTAGCTATTGTGGATCCACTAGCTAATTTCTATATAGACAATCCTATTGTCACAACCCAAAGATACCCCAGAGCATAAACACGGGACTTAGGATCACGAGTGACCCCAAGCTAACCCTGAGCTGGCATATCATAAGCAAAACTGAATATATCTACGAAAAGATAACTAATGTGGAAGATAAGTATGAGATAACTGAAAGTGATGGGGAATACCCAATACTATCTGAATATAAAGAAACTATGAGTTTAATAAGAATTGAAGATAAAACTCACATCTAAAGCTGAATCTAACTATGTATGAAATAAGCCTCTAACTGACTAGAGATGCTGGGACATGCCCCCAGCTAACTCTGGAAAATACTGAAAACTAAAATGAAAAGACTTAATATAGAAACATGTCTATTGTCCTGGAAGAATGAGGACTCACCACTGAAGCTGCTAAACTAGAGATCGGGAACCGATCTATGCGTGACCTGGATGCTGAGGACCTGAACCTACATCACGAGAATATGTAGCGCAGAGTATGCGTCAGTACTTGAAAGGTAATGAGCATGCATGATAGGATAAAGATGAATAATATATACATAACAGAATAAAGCATACTGATCAATGATATAATATGAACATGATGGAAATACTGAAATATACTGAATACTGAGCTAACTGAATGCAATGACCAAGTACATAACATGCTGAGACTGAATACTGAAAATGTAACTAGTAACCAGGTCAATATACTAGAATCTGACTGTGGGATCTACTATTTAACGAGATAAAACCACCTGAGCTAAATGTGGAGTCCGATGTATACGCCCCATCGAGAGGACCCAATATACCTTGTCAAGGGTATATAGGCATGACTGGTGTGATCACCAAGTATAATGCCCACAGAGGGGACTTAACCTACGGGGGCACGTAGTTTTGGGACTATGAGGGTGACTGACCCTAGTCCAACTCGGCATTAAGCCTACTCCCGATAGAATGTAGAAAATATCACATAAGTTGAAATAACTGGATAGCTCAAGATTCTAACATAGTAACTAAAAATGCAACATTAATGTACTAATAACGAAACATTTGTAAACTGATGCATGTATATCTGTATAAACTGACCTAGCAAGTGTAATTCATGAACTAGACGAATCTACACCACTAGGGTTCTGAATTTCATGCAAGGAACTAAGCAACAATAAGATAATATGATTTGGATCATTATAACACCTAAAACCCAACAATTTCTACATTCAAGAAAACCCTAGGTCTAGATAATATGAAGGGAATCAAGATTCTGACTGAAATCTAGGGACCTAATGGGTGAAAGGAACCCACTAGTGAAATCCCACATACCTGGTGATGAATTTCATGGAGAAATCTTTTGATTTTGGGGCTGGAACAGACGAAACCTTGCTGCATTCTTGGACTAGGGCTGCTCGACTTCTTTCTCCTCTTTTCGTTCTAATTGGATGAATTTTGGAAAATGAGTTGACTAGGGTAAGTTCTAATTAAGTTACTAGGCTAAAACTGACAAAAACTACGTACTTTAGGTGTCCAACGCATAGGGAAAAGACCAAACGACCCCTGACTTAAAAGCTGTCGGGGCCAACTGACGGAATGAACGACGGACCGTGGATGGACCGGCGGTCTGTTCTGGTCGGCCGTCGTTCGGCATCTGGGACCTGGCACTTGAGGGTTTGAACCACGGACCGTGGCCTGACCTACAGTCCGTACGTCTGGCGTGGGCTGACCCTTAGGAGGATTTTCTGGGAGGGGCTGCAGGTGGCCATCCATGGACCCCCACCTACGGTTTGTGGGTCACCCTACGGTCCGTGGGTGGTCCCCGTCGGTGGCACCTGCAACTTCTGAAATCTGCATTCTGGTCTGTCTAGGATACGGGGTGTTACATTATCTCCTACTTGGGAACATTCTTCCTCAAATGAAGACTAAACTAGCTAAATATGGAGGGAAAGAACTGCAAACCCTACCACTAATTTCTGAAAATTGGAATCTGACTGAACTAGGTTCCAAGAATATGCAAATATACTGAAAATGCAAGTATAGCTGAAGGAACATGATACTAAGACTGAATCTACGCATGAATAACTGAAAAACTGGAGAGGAACTATTACCTCAAGCAGGAATAGAATCGGAAGGAAAGAGATGAGGATACTTGGCCTTTATGGCTACTTCGGCTTCCCAAGTAGCTCCTTCTACGGACTGACTCCTCCACAAAACCTTCACTGAAGCGACTTCTTTGATTCTCAACCTTCGAACCTGAAAATCAAGGATTTCAACTGGCACCTCTTCATAAGTGAGACCATCCTTCATAGCCACACTCTCTAATGGCCCTATAGATACTGGATCACCCACACACTTCTTTAACAACGAAATGTGAAAGACTGGATGGACTGCTGCTAGTTCTGCTGGCAACTCTAACTCATAAGCCACTTTACCAACCATTTTCAAAATCTTGTAAGGTCCTACATATCTAGGACTGAGCTTCCCTTTCTTGCCAAATCTCATCAACCCCTTCATATGGGACATTTTCAGTAAAACCCAATCATCAATTTGGAACTCCAAGTCCTTTCTCCTTATATCTGCATAGGACTTCTGCTGACTTTGGGCTGTCTTATGTCTATCTCTGATGAGCTGAACTTTTTCCATGGCATCATGAACCGAATCTGGTCCTATCAAGGCTACTTCACCTAGCTCAAACCAACCAACTGGAGATCTACATCTACGCCCATACAATGCCTCATAAGGGGCCATCTGAATACTGGAATGGTAGCTATTATTGTTGGCGAACTCTATAAGAGGAAGGTGATCATCCCAACTACCCTTGAAGTCGATCACACAAGCTCTCAACATGTCGTCTAAAGTTTTGATGGTACGCTCTGCTTGTCCATCCATATGTGGATCAAATGTTGTGCTAAGATTAACCTGGGTACCAAGACCTTTCTGAAACGACTTCCAGAAATGAGAGGTAAACTGAGGACCTCTATCTAAGATGATAGACAAAGGAACCCCATGCAATCTGACTATCTCATTAATGTAAAGCTTGGCCTAGTCCTCCACCGAATCAGTAATCTTGACAACCAAAAAGTGAGCAGACTTAGTAACTTTGTCAACTATCACCCAAATGGAGTCATGCTGTCTGCGAGTACGAGGTAAACCTATAATGAAGTCCATGTTGATCACTTCCCACTTCCAAGTAGGAATGTTAATATCTGAAGTCATACCTCCTAGTTTCTGATGTTCTACCTTCACCTGCTGACAATTCGGGCACTTGGCCACAAAATCTGCTATATCCCTTTTCATTCCATTCCACCAAAAGACTTCCCGCAGATCACGGTACATCTTAGTGGCACCTGGATGAATAGAATACCTGGAGTTATAGGCTTCTATAAGGATCTGCTACCTCAACTCATCCACCTTAGGAATACATAAACGACCCTGATAGCGAAAAACACCATCTCCCCCTATGGAGAAAACCTCAACTCTCTGCTGATGAACTACACCCTTTAGTTGAAGCAATATTGGATCACTATCTTGCTTTCCTTAACCTCCTCTACCAATGAAGATTCTGACCCATTCTGAACTGTTACACCATCATCTGATATGCTCATAAGGCAAACTCCTAAGCGAGCAAGCCGGTGAACATCTTTTGCCAATTCCTTCCTTTCTTTCTCAACATGCGCTACACTACCCATAGATATTCTGATAAGAGCATCAGATACGACATTGGCCTTACCAGGATGGTAAAGCACATTCATGTCATAGTCCTTGAGGAACTCAAGCCATCTCCTCTGGTGAAGATTCAACTCTTTCTGGGTGAAAACATACTGAAGTCTCTTATGGTCTTTGAACACATCTACGTGAACACCATACAAGTAATGTCTCCAAATCTTAAGTGCAAACACCACTGCTGCAAGCTTGAGGTCATGAGTCGGATAATTCTTCTCATGCTCCTTAAGCTGTCTAGAAGCATAAGCTATAACCTTACCTCGCTGCATCAACACACAACCTAGGCCGACTCTGGATGCATCACAATAAATTACATAACCGTCTGACCCCTCTGGTAGAGTCAAAACAGGAGTTGTAGTCAACCTAGTTTTCAGTTTTGCGAAGCTCTTCTCACATTCGTCTGACCACTGGAACTTGACCTTCTTCTGAGTCAACTTAGTCAATGAAGAAGCTATGGATGAAAATCTTTCCACGAACCTTCTGTAATAACCAGCCAAACCCAAGAAACTTCTGATATCTGTAGGAGAGGTGGGTTTGGGCCATTTCTTCACTGCCTCTATCTTCTGAGAATCCCCTCGGATCCCTTCACTAGACACTATATGACCAAGGAAAGCAACAGATTGCAACCAAAAGTCACATTTGCTAAACTTAGCGAATAACTGGCGATCTTTGAAAGTTTGTAGAACAACCCTTAAATGAGTCACATGGTCCTCCTCATTTCTAGAGTAAATGAGGATATCATCAATAAAGACGATGATGAACAAGTCCAAATAGTGCTTGAACACCATGTTCATCAAATGCATGAAAGCTGCAGGAGCATTGGTTAGTCCAAATGACATAACTACAAATTCATAATGACCATACCGAGTTCCGAAGGCTATTTTCGGGATGTCACTACCGGATCTGAGGTCTATTTTCAAAAAATGACTAGCACCCTGAAGTTGGTCGAACAAGTCATCAATCCTTGGAATAGGGTACTTATTCTTGATGGCGACTTTGTTCAACTACCGATAGTCAATGCACATCCTGAGAGACCCATCTTTCTTTTTCATGAATAATACTGGAGCGCCCCATGGAGAAATACTAGGTCTGATGAAGCCCTTATCTAGAAGTTCTTTAAACTTCTCTTTCATTTCCTTAAGCTCACCTAGAGCCATTCTATAAGGAGGAATAGGAATAGGCTGGGTATCTGGAAGGAGATCAATTCTGAAGTCTATTTTTATTTCGGGAGAAATTTTGGGAAGATCTTCTGGAAACACTTCTGGAAACTCACTGACTGCAGGAACTGACTCAAGAGTTGGGTCTCAGAGCTAGAATCCCTAACCCAAACTATATGATAGATATACCCCTTGGAAATCATCTTTTTGGCCTTAAGGTAAGAAATGAATCGACCCATAGGCACTGAGCTACTACCCTTCAATTCTAAGACTGGTTTGCTAGGAAACTGAAAATGAACGATCCTAGTTCTACAATCAACTGAGGCATAACAGGAATGTAACCAATAAATGCCTAGAATGACATCAAAGTCTACCATTTCTAACTCTATAATATCTACTGAGGTGACTTTCTGAGAGACTGTGACAAGGCAATTTCTATATACCCATCTAGCTATAACTGGGTCACCTACTGGAGTAGAGACTAAGAAGGGTTCTGAAAGAGTTTCTGGACTGACACCAAAAGTCACTACTATATAGGGAGTTACAAAGGAAAGAGTAGCCCCTGGATCTAACAAAGCATAAACATCTAAGTAAAAGACTCGTAACGTACCAGTGACCATATCAGGAGAATCTTCCTGGTCCTGGCGAGACTGAAGAGCATAAAACCTGTTCTGGCACTGACCGCCACCTGTATTAGATGAAGTACCCTGCTGAGTTGGGTGACCTGCTGGTGCTGTAGACTGAGCCCTACTATTTTTACCTCATTGCCCTTGTTTGGCAGAGGGGAAATCCCTCAACCTATGGTCAGACCGACCACATCCAAAACACCCTTCTTTCCCTGCAAGACACTCGCCCGGATGGTTCTTACCACATTTTGGACAAGTTGGGTAGGTTCTGCTACCTGAAACACTCCCCTGAGACTTCGAGCCTAGTGCCCTACTTTTCTGATCTTTTCTAAACCTGGGAGATGTGGCACTAGCTGATGAAGGTGTTGGAGCCGAAGATCTTTACTGATACTACAAGCGATTTCTACCACCCGATTTCTACTAAGAGTACTCATAGTTACCTGTCCTAGCCTTTTTGTTGTCCTTAGCCATTTCCCTAAGCTTATCTCCCTCAACCTACTGAGCATGAGTCATGAGCCTAGAGATATTCATTTCCTCTAACAACATAGCATTTCTGCACTCGGTCTTCACTAAATCGGACACTCAATACAGAAACTTAGACATCTGCACCCTCGAATCAGCAACCATATGGGGAGCATACCTGGAGAGCTGGGTGAACTTGAGTCCGTACTCTTGGACTGGCATTTTACCTTGCCTCAAATTCATGAATTCATGTGCCTTAGCCTCCCTCAAATCTCTCGGAAAGAACATGTCCAGAAAAGCTTCAGTAAAGCATTCCCAAGTCACAGGAGCTGCATCAGTACCCCTGTTTTCCTTTAATTGAGTAAACCATATGTGAGCTAAATCCTTGAGCTGGTAGGATGCCTACTCTACCATATCATTCCAGTTACCTGCATCACTCCAAAGATCTTCTTAACTTCATCGATAAAATTATGTGGGTCCTCACCAACCTGCGACCCTAGAAACTCTTATGGATTCATCCTAACGAAATCATGAACCCTGGCTGCAGCTGACCCATTATTAGCATTTGGAGGAACTAGGGCTCACTGATAGTTCTGGTTAGTCACACTCTGAGCCAAAAACTGAATCGCATTCTGAAACTCTGCATTCGAAACCTCTTGATCAGGGACTGGAGGAGCTGCGTTAGCATTCCTTGTGTTAGCTCTACGAGGAGGCATGATCTGAAATGCATAACGACGAGTTAGAAATGAGAAGTTGGATCATACCTTATGCACGATAAGAGTAGCAAAGAAAGTGAAGTTTTTCTTAGAACACTTCGTAGCCTCCCTTTCATTAGATGTGGTGCAATTCACACCCATGAAAAAAACTCTACTTAGTACAGCTTTTTAGACATCCTAGGAAACTTAAACCTAATGCTCTGATACCAAGTTTGTCACGCTCCAAAGCTATCCAGGGGGTAAACACAGGACCTAGGATCACGAGTGACCCCAAGCTAACCCTGAGCTAGCATATCATAAGCAAAACTTAATATATCAATGAAAAGATAACTAATGCGGAAGCTAAATCATGAGATAACTGAAAGTGATGGGGAATACCCAATAATATCTGAATATAAAGAAACTATGAGTTTAATAACAACTGAAATTCAAACTCACATCTAAAGCTGAATCTAACTATGTCTGAAATAAGCCTCTAACTGACTAGAGATGCTGGGACATACCCCCCGCTAACTCTAGCAAATACTGAAAACTGAAATGAAAAGACTAAATATAGAAACATGTCTATTGTCCTTGAAGAATGAGGACTCACCACTGAAGCTGCTGAACTGGAGATCGGGAACTGATCTATGCGTGATCTGGATGCTGAGGACCTGAACCTACATCACGAGAATATGTAGCGCAGAGTATGCGTCAGTACTTGAAAGGTACTGAGCATGCAGGATAGGATAAAGCTGAACAATATATACATAACAGAATAAAGCATACTGATCAATGTTATATAATCTGAACATGATGGAAATACTTAAATATACTGAATACTGAGCTAACTGAATGCAATGACCAAGTACATAACATGCTGAGACTGAATACTGAAAATGTAACTAGTAACCTGGTCAATACACTAGAATCTGACTGTGGGAGCTACTATTTACCGGCATAAAACTGCATGAGCTAAATGTGGAGTCCGATGTATACGCCCCATTGAGAGGAACCAATATACCTTGCCAAGGGTATAGAGGCATGACTGGCGTGATCACTAAGTATAATGCCCATACAGGGGACTTAACCTACGGGGGCATGTAGTTTTGGGACTATTGGGTGACTGACCCTAGTCAACTCGGTATCAAGCTTACTCCCAACAGAATGTATAAAATATCACATAACTTGAAATAACTGGATAGCTCAAGATTCCGACATGCTAACTGAAAATGCAACATTAATGTACTGATAATGAAACATCTGTAAACTGATGCATGTATATCTGTATAAACTAACCTAGCAAGGGTAATTCATGAACTAGACGACTTTACACCGCTAGGGTTCTAAATTTCATGCAAGGAACTAAGCAACAATAAAATAATCTGATTTGCATCATTCTAACAGCTCAAACCCAACAATTTCTACATTCAAGAAAACCCTAGGTCTAGATAATAAGAAGGGAATCAAGATTTTGACTGAGATCTAGGGACCTAATGGGTGAAAGGAACCCACTAGTGAAGTCCCACATACGTGGTGATGAATTTCACAGAGAAATCTTTCGATTTTAGGGCTGGAACAGATGAAACCTTGTTTTATTCTTGGACTAGGGCTGCTCAACTTCTTTCTCCTCTTTTCGTTCTAATTGGATGAATTTTGGAGAATGAGTTGACTAGGGTAAGTTTAAATTAAGTTACTAGGCTAAAACTGACCAAAACTACGTAGTTTAGGGGTCAAACGGCATAGTTTATGGGTCCAAAGCATAGGGAAAAGACCAAACGACCCCTGACTGAAAAGCTCGCAGGGCCAACCGACGGCCCATTCTGGTCAGCCGTCGTTCGACATCTGGGAGCTGGAACTTGAGGGTCTGACCCACGGACCGTGGCCTGACCTGCGGTCCATAGGTCCTGGCGTGGACTGACCTTTAGCGGGATTTTCTGGTCTTTTCTGGGAGGGGCTGCATGTGGCCATCCACGGACCCCTACCTACGGTCCGTGGGTGGTGCCCGTCGGTGGCACCTGCAACTTCTGAAATCTGCATTCTGGTATGTTTAGGATACGGGGTGTTACACCTATGTTGGCACATAGATTGTGGGACTTGGGTAATCACCACTTGTCCACTTGGTTCTAAGCTTAACTTCCATGGAATAGTTCTTAATCCTATTCATCTTAGCTCTTAAAGGATCATGGGTAGTCACCTCTTGTCCTTACATCATATGACATGGGTACTCACCTCTTGTCATTCAATTAGAGAGCATGGGTAATCGCCTCTTTCCTCATCATTTATATAACTCCTTAATCATTGGTTCATTTTAGGTGAAAAGACCTTTCAACCTTAATAACCCTTATAATGTGAGAAAACCTTTCACAATCATGATTTCATGTGTATATGAGAAAATCCTTTCAACAAAACAAAAACAACATTATCATTGATACTTCACTCTCAACGCATCCTTAAAATATTTACATAAATCCCATAAGAACATGCTTAATTTCATAAACTGTTCATTCATAATCCAAAACCCACATCATATCATCATAATTTGAAAAACATGAGAATTACATGGGCTCATGGGAAATCATCATAAAATCATTGAATTAACTCAATACATGCATAAGAGATCATAAATCAATCAATTAAATCAACATTGTAAGGAACCCATGCCATAGAAAAAAAATCCTAACTTAATTGGGGATTTCTAACTTTGAAAACAGGAGAATTTGGGAACTCCATGAATAGAAGAAATCCATGGATGAAAATTATCATACCTCAATGCCTAAAGTTTGACTTCAATGGGGGAATTGGAGACTTGAATTGAAACCCTAGGTTGATCCCTTCTTCTTCAACTTCTAGAGAGAGAAATATTTGAGAGAATGATTTCAATTAAGGGAAATTTGCGGTTAAAATGCTTATATAGGGGTTTTGCTGAATGGTAAAATGACATAGTATTAGGCAAGACTAATTAGGAAAAGACTCAAAAGCCCCTAAAAATAATAATTTCCGACCCAGACGACGACCTGACCAATGGTCTGTAGGTCGAACCACGAACCGTCTTGTTGGGGTGTCGTTTGGATTAGAGGCTTGGTTCTGAGGCGCTGGATCGACGGACCTCATTTACAGACCGTGGTCCAATTGACGGTCCATTGATCCTAGCCATGGATCTAGACCATTTGATCCTGAATTTTCTCTAAGTCTGGGACTCACCTACGAACCCTATATACGACTTGTGCATTGAACGACAGACCGTCATGGTGGACCATTGAAAAAGTACTGAAACTTGTCATTTTTGGAAAACTGAGTTGGCCAACCACAGGCCTACCTACGGTCCGTGTGTCAGACGACAGACCGTCGGTGGCGTTCGTCGGTCTGGAACTTGATTTCTTAATAGCTGAAATATTTACCTTTATTGAATCTGAGGTGTTATATTATCTCCCCTTTGGGATCATTCATCCTCGAATGAGATTAAGACATCATAAGAAGGGTAGGAACTTAACCTAACAGCCCAACATGCATTCAATTTACATAAATGCACATATCCGAGGATGAAACATCAACTCCAAGCTACAACATGTTCAAAACATCATAACATGAAGTCTATATGTAGCTCATACTCAAATGCACATAAACATGTAGGAATCAATCAAATTGACTCATTTTCTAAAAAAATAAGCTTTTCATGAACATGCATAAATGAGGAAATCATGAGAATATCTAAGACACATGACAGAAAAAAGTGTAAACTATGAGGAACTCAATACCTCAAGCTAGAGTAGGGGTAGAAAGAAAGAGATGAGGATATCAGGACATCATATCGACCTCGGCCTCCCAAGTAGCACCCTCAACTAACTGATTCCTCCTCAACACTTTGACGGAAGAAACTTCTTTATTTCTCAACTTCTTGACTTGCCGGTCTAAAATCTCAACCGGGACTTCCTCATAAGAAAGATTCTCCTTAACTCCCAAATCTTCTAAGGGAACTATAGATGTCAGATCATCAACACATTTCTTCAATATGGAGACATGGAAAACTGGATGGACCGATGTCAATTCATTAGGCAATTCAAGCTCATAAGCAATTTTACCAATACGTCTCAAAATTTGATATGGGCCTACATATGAGGGACTAAGCTTCCCTTTCTTGCCAAACCTCATTACACCCTTCATGGTTGAGATTTTCAAATAAACCTAATCATTAACATCAAACTCAAGATCTCTTCTTCTAACATCGGCATATGACTTTTCTCGACTTTGAGCCGTTTTCAATCTTTCTCTAATAAGTCAAACTTTATCCAAAGCCTCATGTACCAATTCGGTACCTATCAAAGAGACTTCACCCACTTCGAACCATCCTATAGGACATCTACACCTCCTACCATATAACGCCTCAAATGGAGCCATAACAACGCTTGAGTGATAACTATTGTTATATGCAAACTCGATCAATGGCATATGGTCATCCCAATTACCTTTGAAATTAATCAGACAAGCTCTCAACATATCTTTCAAGGTTTGGATAGTATGCTATGCTTGCCCATTGGTTTGTGGATGAAAGGCCGTACTAATCTTAAGACGAGTACCAAGACTTTTATGGAAGGATTTCCAAACCTGAGAAGTGAATTGGGTACCACAATAGGAGATAATGGATTTCCAAACCCGAGAAGTGAATTGAAGGATTTCCCTCAAGTACAACTTAGCGTAGTCTTCCACCGAATAAGAGGTCTTAATAGGAATGAAATGAGTCGATTTCGTCATCTAATCTACTATAACCCAAATCTAGTCATGCTATCAACGGGTGCGAGGCAACCCAATGATGAAGTCCATATTCAAATCTTCCCACTTGCAAGTAGGAATGCTAATGTCTTGGGATAAATCTCTTGGTTTCTGATGCTCAACTTTCACTTTTTGACAATTGGGACATCTAGCTACAAATCCCGTAATATACTTCTTCATCCCATTCCACCAATAGACCTCCCGCAAGTCACGGTACATGTTGGTGGCTCCCGGGTGAATGGAATATCGAGAACTATGGGCTTTTGCCAAAATCTGTTCTCTCAAGTCATTTACATTAGGAACACACAAATGACCTTGATATCTAAGTACTCCATCTCCCCATTGGGAGAAAGCCTCTACAGAATTTTTAAGCACCGCTTCCTTTAATTACACCAAATTTGGATCCAGACCTTGCCTGGCTTTCACATCCGCCACAAAAGAAGATTCTGACACATTGTGAACCATAAATCCACCCTTGGTAGAGTCCACTAACTGAACACCCAACTGGGCAATCTATGAACATCTCGAACCAACTCTTTTTTATCATCTTCGATGTGAGCAACACTACCCTTGGACAACCGGCTAAGAGCATCTGCCACCACATTTGCCTTATCGGGGTGATAGAGAAAATTCATATCATAATCTTTCAATAACTCAAGCCACCTTCTTTGGTGAAGATTTAGATCCTTCTGATTAAACACATATTGCAAACTCTTATGGTTGGTAAAAACATCCACATGAACACCATACAAATACTGCCTCTAAATATTTAAGGAAAAAACAACTACCGCTAGTTCAAGGTCATGGGTAGGATAATTCTTCTCATGAATCTTAAGTTGCCTTGACACATAGGTAATAACTTTCCTATTTTTCATAATAACACATCCTTGACCAATTCTCGAGGCATCACAATGAAAAACAAAAATATATGTCCCTTCTGATAAAGTCAACACCGGAGCGGAAGTAAGTCTATCTTTTAATTCTTGAAAACTCTTCTCACATGCTTCGGACCATATAAAATTGGCCTTCTTTTGAGTCAAACATGTCAATAGAGAGGCTATCGAAGAAAACCCCTTAACAAACCTTCTGTAGTAACCAGGAAAACCAAAGAAACTTCTAATATACGAAGGGGATAGAGGTCTAAGCCAACTCTTAACTGCATCAGTCTTCTTAGGATCTACCTCAATACCTTTACTTGAAACAATATGTAACACCCCAGATTTGAAAGAGGGAAGCCTAGAAAATTTCAGAACATACAAGTGCCATCCACGAGGGCCAACCACGGCCCGTTGGTTGAACCACGACCGTAGGTGGGTCCATGGAAAGGGTCACCAAGGAGCCTGTCTAGGCCATGAACCATGGCTGGACCCACGAGCCGTCGATGGGTCCACGCCCCATGGTCTAGTAACCGTAGGTCGACCAAATTCTCTGAACTTAGCAACGACTGACAAGGATGGACCGTTGGTCAGTCCACGTTCCATCAGTGAGGTCTCGTGGGTCATGGGCTGGCAGGTTTAGTTAAGGGCACATGGGTCTTTTCCAGTTTAAATTAAATCAAAGTGAGTTCATTTTGCCTAAGTCTAGGACCCCTATATAAGTCATTTTAACCCATAAATTCACTCATTAAGATCATTCTCTCAAACTCACCAAAAGAATTGGGTTTCCTCTCCAAAATAATTCTCTCTCTAGAAAGTTGGAGAAGGAGGAAAAGTTGAAGCTAAGGTCAAGGTGAAGTCTCCAATCCTCAAACGTTTGTGGGCTTTGTAATCAAGGTATGATAGCTTTTCATCCATGGATTCCTTCAATCCATGGAGTCCCCATGATTCCCTAATTTAAAGGATGAAATTCCCCAATTTAAGTTAAGGTTTCTTCCAATGTTGTGGGTATTGATGAATGTTGATCCAATTGAGGGGACTATGATTGTTTATACTTTAATTGAGTAGATTCAATGTTATTAGGATTAAATTACATATACCCATGCCTAACCCATGTATAGAAAGATGAACTTGATGTAAATGAGTTTTATACCATGAAAGGAGAATTTGTGGGTTTAGATGTATTCAATCTAGGATTGATGAGATATATTTTAATTGAAGCTTATATGATGAATCATGATTAGTAGTGCTTGATATTGGGGCTATATGATGAAGTATGATTAGAATTACTTGAGAGTGAAGCATATAGACATAGATTGTTGAGAGTAAAGCTTATATAATGATTGACGATCAGTATTGTTTTGAGATTGAAGCTTATGAGATTATTATGATGTTGAATTACTTTGAGAGTGAAGCATATATAATGACTATGAGTTATAGTGCTTTGAGAGTAAAGCTTATGTTATGAATTGTTGTCTATTGATGTAATTGTTGTGGAAGAGATAGTTCCCACATGAATTGCTTATGTTATGACTTTGAACGGCTTTCTCACATTGAATGATTTTAGGTTGAAAGGATAGCTCACCTAAAATGAATCTAGACTAAAGACTAAAATTGATGAGGCAAGAGGTTATCACCCATGACCTCTATATGAGTAGGATATGAGGTGATTTCCCATATTCCTTAGAGAAGAGTAATAGGAGACTACCCTTATTCCTGAATGATGGACATGGATGCAAGTACCCATGATCCCTTAATAAAAAGATGTGGAGGCGAATACCCGTATATTATGATGAAAAGATATGGAGGCGAATACCTGCATCTTATAATGAAATGATGTGGAGGTGAATACATGTGTCATATGATGATTGGGCATGGAGGCGAATACCTATGATCCCAATAAGATGAAAATGGAGGAGAATACCCGTGACCATTTATGTAAGGCAAGACGCGACTACCCATTAGCCTTTAAGTTAGGCAAGAGGCGACTACCCATGAGCCTTTATGAGAAGGCAAGGAGGTGATTTCCTCATGTATATAAAAGATAAGCTAAAGATGAGAATGATAGATGAGTAGCTTGTAGGATTGACCAAGGTGGCCTACTTTGATGAGTGAGACTACTGGAGGATTACCAATGTCTTCGTTAAGTATGCTTTGAGGTTACTTCAAGAAAGTATCGTAAGTATGTTTTAATATGAGATTTTCTTGTATGATGAATGTTTAGCTTGCATTGTGCTAAGAGCTGCCTTCCTTTATATGTATAAATAGAGGTGGATGACCCAAATCTTGACTAAGGATAAGTAGAGGTCACTTCAAGAAGTGCTCCTCCTATGTTGCTATGTTATGATGATTTATATGCATTGATTATGTTTATGAATTATATTGTCTAACCCTTATTTTTATGTTGTAGTTTATGTTGGCTATCATATTTAGTACATGTTTGTACTAACGCATACTCTTGCCTACATTTCTTATCCAAATGTAGGGTCCGGCGATATTGACTTTTATCCCCACGGCTAGGATCTTAGTAGAAGTAAGGCTTGAAGATTGGTGAGTACTCATAGCATTCGAGGATATAGCCTCCATTTCCTTATGTTCCTTCATTTTATGTTTTGAACATTATTGTATGGGCTGTGTCCCAAGGTATTCATGTTTTAGATGGTTTTGAGACAAAGTGTATGAAACTTTGATATTGTTGAAAATGTTTTAAATTCCACCCATTTCTATTATCTTGTGTAATGAAAGCTAAGTTGCTTATATGAGGCCTCTCGGGGTCTTGTATGACATGGTACCTCTAGAATGGTTCTAGGATGTCTCAAAACCACATCTAGTAGAGTCTTGTTCATAACTATGAAGCACGCCACATTTATGAATGAGAGGCTACAAGATGTTTAGGAAACTTCACTTCTTCATTTCTCTAATTCATGCGATAGAGTTTAACTCTATAAGGTTTCTCCCCTAATTCTTATCCGATGGTATTTAGGATATGACTACTCTAAGGGCTTAAGCTACAAGGACCGAGGGAGAAGATGTTGACCAAGGAACTCCTCCTCAAGCTCCGATTGACCCTTTGGCCGAGCAAGTGACTAATGCGGACTTTAGGATGACTTTTCAAGTGTTATCTCAATCCGTGATGACCCAAGTCAATAGGGAAGTGGTGAACCCCGTTAACCCAAATATGGGTACGATGGCATCTAGAGTGAGGGACTTCACTTTGATGAACCCTCCAAAATTTTATGGTTCTTAGGTTGAGGAAGATCCTCAAGAGTTCATACATGAGGTCTATAATGTGTTAGCTAGCATGGGAGTGACTCCAGTGGAAAAGGCAGAATTAGCCGCTTGTCAACTTAAGGGGGTTGTTCGGAATTGGTTTAACCAATGGAAAGAAGCAAGGCCTATAGAAGCGGGTCTCATAGAGTGGGAAACGTTCAAAAATGCTTTTCTTAATAGGTTCTTCCCTTTAGAGATGAGAGAGTCTAAGGTGCTTGAGTTCATTAACCTTCGGTAAAGTAGTATGAGTGTTAAGGAATATGCGTTGAGGTTTACTCAGTTGTCTAAGTATGCTCCATCAATAGTTTCCAACCCTAGCTCGAGAATGAGTAAGTTCATTTCAGGAGTGTCCGATTTAGTGGAAAAAAGTGTTGTACGACTATGCTTGTCCATGACATGGATATTTTTCATCTTATGGTCCATGCCCAACAAATCAAAGAGGAGAAACTTAAGGAAAGATCTAGGGAGAAATAGAGGTCTAGAACCGGTGATGGTAATTTCCCTTATGCTAGGTCTAATGGACATGGTCGTCCTAGAAATTGACAAAGGTTTTCTGAGAAAGGTTCTTCTAAGGCTCCAAGGTTCAACCAAGAGAGGGTGTGTAACCCTAAACCTGAAGGAGATTATAGTGGGGTTTCATTGCCAGATTGTTGTAACTGTGGAAGAAAGCATGCGGGTGAATGTCTAGCGAGTTCGAATGTTTTGATTTCGTTGTGGTAAGACGGATCACAAGATAAGGCATTGTCCTTTGGTTTCTAAGAATGAGGGAGATAGTCGTCTTAGGTCTCAACCTAATCCTTCATCCTATCCTAGTGGTTTGGGATCCAATGCTCCTAAGCAAAACTGATTTTATGCACTCCATACTAGAGGTGAACAAGAATGTGCTCCCGATACGGTTATCGGTGTGCTGAAAGCTTTTCAATTCGATGTTAATGTTTTGCTAGATTTTGATGTCACCCTTGGGGTGGATTAGTTGCACTCTTATTATGCTTCTATTGATGGTAGGACCCGTGTAGTCAAATTTTTTTAGTTCCCGAAAGAGCCTATCCGAGAATGGAAGGGGGGGGATCTATGCCAAAAGTTTGGTTTATTTATTGTCTTAAGGCTAAGAAGATGACTTTTAAGGGTTGCATGTATCACCTAGTAAGGGTGAGGGAAATAGATTTCTAGTGTTGATCTACTACAATAAGCTAGTTACTTTTCTAATATTGACCTTAGGTCGGGTTAGCACCAAATGAGGGTGAAAGAAGATGATATTCCGAAAATGACTTTTAGAACCCGGTATGGTCCTTATGATTTTGTGGTAATGTCATTAGGTTAGTAGACCCTACCAAGGGTAGTGTTATGGTTTAATATGGTTGCGAATCATCTTTTGTGTGAGATGTGAAGGTTAATTAATGACTTGATCTGACCTTAGTAGAATTGAAATAAAGTGGCACTTAGAAAGTGTGTTGAGGCTTCCTCCCAAGGGGGAGATGGTGTGCTTAAATAGCAAGGTCTTTGTGAGTTCTTAATGTTAGTGATTTGGGGTTTATTGAAACATTTCACCCATGAGGGGTGTAATGAGGGTTGGTAAGAAAGGAAAGCTTAGTCCCCATTTCGTAAGCCCATATAAGATCTTGAGACGTGTTGGTAAGGTTGCTTATGAATTCGCTTTGCCTAAGGAGTTGGCATCGGTGCAACCGGTTTTCCATGCCTCTAAGTTGAAAAGAGTGTGTTGGAGATCCGACATCCATAGGTCCCTTAAAAGGTTTGTGAGTAGATGAAAGTTCTTTTATGAGGAAGTTCTGGTAGAGATGTTAGACCAGCAAGTTAAGGAATTAAGAAGCAAGGAAGTTACTTCCGTGAAAGTATGCTGAAGGAATCTTTTAGTTGAGGGTGCTACTTGGGAGGCCGAGGCCGATATGATGTCCCAATATCCCCATCTTTTCCCTTCTACTCCTACCCTAGCTTGAGGTAATGAATTTCCTCTTTGTTGGTTCCATGATTAGATGTCATGTGTGTTTTAGGTGCTTCCATGATTTCCTTGATATGCATGTTCATGAAAAAGCTTAAGTTTTGAAAGAAATGACTTATGTGAATTATTTTCCTTATGTTGTTGTGCATTGAGTATGAGTTTCCAATAGACTTCATGAGATGAATTGTTGAACATGCCTTGACTTGGAGTGGAGATTTCCTCCTTGAGTATTGATAGCATATAGGCTCCATGAGATTGTGTGAGCATGCTTCTAGCTTGGAGAAGTTAGTTCCTCCTAGTAAATGAGTAATGTTGAAATTTCATGCATATTCGGTTGCTAGATGCAGTTCCTACTTCCTTATGATGCATTTGAGTTTGTTGATCTTGGAGTTGATGTTTCCTCCTTATTTATGTGCATTTCATGCATGGTGGGCTGTTAGAGTTAGTTTCACCCCTCTTACGATGTTTTGAGAATGCCCTAGCTTGCAGATGATAATTCCTCCTCGGTTTTATGCATTGCAAAGTAGGTTGGGTTGTTAGTTCCTCTCCTAATCTTTTAGAAACAGTTTGAATCTCATTCGAGGATGAATGGTCCCAAGGGGGAGATATTTTACCACTCCGGATTCGAAAGAGGGCAGCCTAGCAAATTTCAGAACTTACAGGTGCCATCCACGAGGGCTAACCACGGCCCGTGGGTTGAACCACGGACCGTAGGTGGGTCCATAGAAAGGGTCACCAAGGAGCCTGTCTAGGCCATGAACCACGACTGGACCCACGAGCCGTTGATGCGTCCACGCCCCGTGGTCCAGTAACCGTAGGTCGACCAAATTCTGTGTACTTAGCGACGACTGACCAGGATAGACCGTTGGTCAGTCTACGGTCCGTCAGTGAGGTCTCGTGGGTTTTGGGCTGGCGGGTTTAGTTAAGGGCACATGGGACTTTTCTGGTTTTAATTAAATCAAAATGAGGTCATTCTGCCTAAGTCTAAGACCCCTATATATGTCAGTTTAACCCCTAAATTCACCCATTAAGAACATTCTCTAAAACTCACCAAAAGAATTGGGTTTCCTCTCCAAAATAATTCTCTCTCTAGAAAGTTGGAGAAGGAGGAAGAGTTGAAGTTAGGGTGAAGGTCAAGTCTCCAATCCTCAAGCATTGTGGGCTTTGTAATCAAGGTATGATATCTTTTCATCCATGGATTCCTTCTATCCATGGAGTTCCATGATTCCCCAATTTAACGGATGAAATTCCCCAATTTGAGTTAAGATTTCTTCCAATGTTGTGGGTATTGATGAATGTTCATCCAATTGAGTAGATTTTGACTGTTTATGCTTGAATTGAGTAGATTGAATGTTATTAGGATGAAATTACATGTACCCATGCCTAACCCATATGTAGAGAGATGAAATTGATGTAAATGGGTTTTATGCCATGAAAGGATAATTTGTGGGTTTAGATGTATTCAATCTAGGATTGATGATATACATTAGAATTGAAGCTTATATGATAAATCATGGTTAGTAGTGCTTGGGATTGGGCTATATGATGAAGTATGATTAGAATTTCTTGAGAGTGAAGCATATAGACATAAATTATTGAGAGTAAAGCTTATATGATGATTTACGATTAGTATTGCTTTGAGATTAAAATATATGAGATGATTATGATGTTTAATTGCTTTGAGAGTGAAGCATATAGAATGACTATGAGATATAGTGCTTTGAGACTAAATCTTATGTTATGAATTTGTTGTCTATTAATGTAATTATTGTGGAAGAGATAGTTCCCACATGAATTGCTTATGTTATAAATGTGAAAGGCTTTCTCACATTGAATGATTCTAGGTTGAAAGGATTGCTCACCTAAAATGAATCTAGACTAAAGACTAAAATTGATGAGGCAAGAGGTGATCAACCATGAACTCTAGATGAGTAGGATACGAGGTGATTTCCCATATTCCTTAGAGAAGAGTAAGAGGTGACTACCCTTATTCCCTAATGTTGGACATGGATGCAAGTACCCATGATCCCTTAATGAAAAGATCTGTAGGCGAATACCCCTATCTTATAATGAAAAGACGTTGAGGCAAATACCCGCATCTTATAATGAACTGATGTGGAGGCGAATACCCATGTCATATGATGATTGGACATGGAGGCGAATACATATAATCCCAATAAGATGTACATGGAGGAAAATACCCGCGACCATTTAATAAAGGTAAGAGGCGACTACCCATTAGCCTTTAAGTAAGGCAAGAGGCGACTACCCATGAGTCTTTATGAGAAGGCAAGGAGGTGATTTACTCATGTCTATAAAAGATAAGCTAAAGATGAGAATGATAGATGATGAGCTTGTAGGATGGCCCAAGGTGGCCTACTATGATGAGTGAGACTAGTGGAGGATTACCCATGTCTTGGTTAAGTATGCTCTGAGGATACTTCAAGGAAGTATCGTAAGTATGTTTTAATATGATATTTGCTTGTATGATGAATGATTAGCTTGGATTGTGCTTGATATGTATGACTAGAGGTGGATGACTCAAATCTTGACTAAGGATAAGTAGAGGTCACTTCAAGAAGTGCTCCTCCTATGTTGATATGTTATGATGATTTATATGCATTGATTATGCTTATGACTTATATTGTCTAACCCTTATGTTTATGTTGATGTTTATGTTGGCTATCATATTTTGTACATGTTTTTACTAACGCATACTCTTACCTACATTTCTTATCCAAATGTAGGGTCCGACGATATTGACTTTCATCCCCGTGGCTAGGATCTTAGTAGAAGCAAGGCTTGCAGATTGATGAGTCCTCATAGCATTTGAGGATATAACCACCATTTCCTTATGTTCCTTCATTTTATGTTTTGGACATTATTGTATGGGTTGTGTCCCAAGGTATTCATGTTTTAGATGGTTTTGAGCCAAAGTGTAAAAGACTTCCGCTTTTGTTATGAAACTTTGATATTGTTGAAAATGTTTTAAATTCCGCTTATTTCTATTATCTTATGTAATAAAAGCTAAGTGGCTTATATGAGGCCTCTCGGGGTTTTGTATTGCATGTTACGTCTAGGGTGTACCCCTGGATCTTGACACAATATGACCAAGAAAAGCTACGGAACTTATCTAAAACTCACATTTTATAAACTTTGCAAAGAGTTGTTGGTCCTTGAGAGTTTGCAACACAGTCCTCAAATGATTGATGTGATCAACCTCACTTCTCGAATAAATCAATATAACATCAATGATTACAATCACAAACATGTCAAGGTATCGTCTAAACACTCTATTCATCAAATCCATAAATGCCGTCGGAGCATTAGTCAAACCAAATGACATTACCAAAAACTCATAATGACCATACCGAGTTCGAAAAGTCGTCTTCGAAATGTCATCTTCTTTCACCCTCAATTGGTGATAACCCGACCGAAGGACAATCTTGGAAAAGTAATTCGCCCCTTGAAGTTGGTCAAACAAATCATCTATCCTTGGGAGAGGAGACTTATTCTTAATGGTAATCTTGTTCAATTGCCAATAGTCTATACACATACGGAGAGAACCATCCTTCTTTCTAACGAACAAAACTGGAGCACCCCATGAAGAGATACTCGGTCGGATAAAACCCTTATCCAACAAATCCTTTAATTTCTCTTTCAACTCTTTTCGTTCTGACAGAGCCATTCGGTAAGGAGGAATAGAGATAGGTTGCATTTCTGGAAGAAGATCAATACCGAAGTCTATTTCCCTTTCAGGAGAAATGCTGGATAGATCATCTGGGAACACTTCCGGAAACTCATTAACAACGGGGACCGACTCAAGAATAGGGATTTCAGAATCCACATCCCTCACCCTAACTAGATGGTAAATGAAATCTTTAGAAATCATCTTTTTAGCTTTAAGACAAGAGACAAACTGGCCCTTAGGCATAGAATTTCCCCCTTTCCATTCTAGGACAGGCTCATTCGGAAACTGAAACTTGACTACACGAGTTCTACAGTCAATAGAAGCAAAACATGAATGCAACCAATCCATACCAAGGATAACATCAAAATCTAGCATACCAAGCTCTACTAAATCAACAAGAGTAACTCTATGGGACAAGGAAATGAGACACTTTCTATAGACCCTCTTAGCCATAATGGAATCACCAACAAGAGTAGAGACATAAAAAGGACCTAAAAACACATCTGGAAGAACATCAAACCTCATAGCCACATATGGTCTCACAAAAGACAAGGCAGCACCGGGGTCAAGTAAAACATAAACATCAACTTGGAAGACTTTCAACATACCGGTAACCACGTCGAAAGAACCCTCTTGCTCACCACGAGTATGAAGTGCATAGAATCGGTTTTGCTTCTGACTTCCACTAGGATCAGATGAAGAATTTGGTTGATCTCTACAACAATTATCTCCTTTATTTTTAGCAACTGAAGGACAATCTCTTATCTTGTGCTCCATCTTACCACAACCAAAAGAAGCATTGGAACCCTCTAGGCACTTTCCCTCGTGCTTCCTTCCACACTTAGCATAAGTAGGCAATAAAGACCCACTACCATTTCCTCCTTGAGGCTTAGGGTTAGACATCCTCTCTTTGTTGAACCTAGAAGGAGCATTGGAGGAACCTTGACCGGAAAACCTTTGTCGGAACTAAGAACGACCATGTCCATCAGACCTTTTATGAGAGAAATTACCATCTTCGATTTTAGCCCTCTTTGCCTCCCTAGACTTTTCCTTAAGTTTCTCCTCTTCAATTTGTTCAGCATGAACCATGAGACGGGAAATATCCATGTCATTAACAAGCATGATGGTACGGTATTCCTTAACAACCATTTCGGACACACCCGAGACAAACTTACTCATCCTTACCCTAGGATCAATAATAATCAAGGGAGCATATCCAGATAGTTGTGTGAACTTCAAAGGATACTCCTTCCCACTCATACTCCCTTGACGAAGGTTGATTAATTAAAGCACCTTTGCCTCCCTCATCTTTAGGGGAAAAAACCTATCAAGGAAAGAAACTTTGAACTTTTGCCAATCGAGAGGACCCACATCTTCCGATCTCCCTTCCTTCCATTGGTTGAAACAAATTTGAGCAACACCCTTTAGTTGATAAGCGGCAAACTCAGCCTTTTCTACCGGCGTCACTCCCATAAACATCAACACTTTGTAAACCTCATCGATAAACATGAAGTTCTTGAGGAGGAGCTTCTTGATTTGCATCCTCTCCCGCATTCCTTCTAGTATAAGCTCTTCGAGTAGTCGTGTCCTGTAGAGCATCATAAAAGGATTTGGAGAGAGACCTTATACATTTAAACTTTATCACATGACTTTAGAGTCATGACAGAAGTGGAGTTTCCTAAACATCTTGGAGCCTCTTATTCATAAATATGGCGCACTTCACACTCATGAACAAGACTCTACTCGACGTGGCTTATGAGACTTCCTAGGACTTTTCTGAACCTTGTGCTCTGATACCAAGTTTGTCACGACCCAAGGTAGACCTTAGGCGTAACATGGCGTATATGACCCCGAGAGGCTCCACACAAGCCACTTAGCATTCATAACATAAGAAATAGAAATCAAGGGATTTAAAAGATAGTTTCAATACATCAAAGTTTTATAAAGCAATGCGGAAATCTAAACATCATCTCAATATCCATCTAGTACATAAGAATGAAATTGGGCCTAACCCATACATCATGTTCAAAATTTGAAATAAGGAAAGACTGAAAACAAAGAAAGTCATGAGGACTCACAAAATCTTGACATCTCTCAAAGCGACCTCTAGCCACGAAATTGGGAACCCTGACTGTCAGACTCTACATTTGGGGAAATGTAGGCAAGAATATGCGTTAGTACAAAATATGTACCAAGTATGATAGCTATGCCTATAAACTTTTAAATCATGCTAAAATAGGACATTTTCATGAGCATGCAATGATCAAGCTAAAACATATATCTTGAATGTTAGAAAAACATAAGTCATAAAACATGATCAATGCATGTGAACATACTATTAAAACATATGTGATATACTTCCTTGAAGTAACCATATTTCATCATAATTTGATTGTGGGAAGTAGCCTTAACCGATATATAATACCATCTGAGCTATCAACATGGAATCCGGTGTCTCCCACACCGAAAAGAGTTGTCCTACTTGCCAAGGTAAGAACCATGAACTTGTAGCTATTGTGGATCCACTAGCTAATGTATATCTAGATAATCCTATGTTGGCACATAAGTTATGGAACTTGGTAATCGCCACTTGTCCACTCGGTTCTAAGCTTAACTTCCATGGAATAGTTCTTAGTCCTATTCATCTTAGCTCTTAAAGGAACATGGGTAGTCACCTCTTGTCCTTACATCATATGACATGGGTAATCACCTCTTGTCATTCAATTAGAGAGCATGGGTAATCGCCTCTTGCCTCATCATTTATATAAATCCTTAGTCATTGGTTCATTTTAGGTGAGAAAACCTTTCAACCTTAAGAACCCTTATAATGTGAGAAAACCTTTCACAATCATGCTTTCATGTGTATATGAGAAAATCCTTTCAACAACACAACAACAACATTATCATTGATACTTCACTCTGAAAGCATCCTTAAAACATTTACATAAATCCCATAAGAACATCCTTAATTTCATAAACTCTTCATTCATAACCAAAACCCACATCATATCATAATAGTTTGGAAAATAAGGGAATTACATTGGCTCATGGGGAATTATCATAAAATCATAGAATTAACTCAATTCATGCATAAGAGATCATAATTCAATCAATTATATCAATATTGAAAGGAACCCATGACATACCCTAACTTAATTAGGGATTTCTAACTTTGAAAATAGGAGAATTTGGGAACTCCATGAATGGAAGGAATCCATGGATAAAAACTATCATACCTCAATGCCAAAAGCTTGACTTCAATGGGGGAATCAGAGACTTGACTTGAAACCCTAGGTTGATCCCTTCTTCTTCAACTTCTAGAGAGAAAAACATTTGAGAGAATGATTTCAATTGAGGGAAATTTGGGGTTAAAACGCTTATATGGGGATTTTTGTGGAGGGTAAAACGACATAGTATTAGGCTAGACTAATTAGGAAAAGACCCAAAAACTCCTAAAAATAATAATTGCCGACCTAGACGACGAACTGACCGACGGTTCGTACGTCAAACAATTGACCATCCTGTTGGGGCATCGTTTGGTCAGAGGCTTGGTCCTGAAGCCCTGGATCGATGGACCTCATCTACGGACTGTGGTCCAATGGAAGGTCCGTTGATCGCGGTCGTGGATCTAGACCTTTTGATCTTAAATTTTCTCTAAGTTTAGGACTCACCTACGAACCATATCTACACCTCGTGCATTGAATGACAGACCGTCCCGGTGGACCGTTGAAAAAGTACTGAAACTTGATATTTTTGGAAAATTGAGTTGGCCAACCACGGGCCTACCTACGGTCCGTGTGTTAGAAGATGGACCGTCGGTGGCGTTTGTCGGTCTGGCACCTGATTTCTTAAAAGCTAAAAATTTTACCCTTTTTGAATCTGAGGTGTTACAGATAGTGTGGAAGCTCATGCCTAACCTCGATCAGTAAGTCGACCTATGCCTTGACCCTAGTTGGGGTTCTATATATTGGAAAATGAGGGATGCACACAAACAAATTTACTCCTCCTGTCCATCTGAGAAAGAATGAAACAAGTGAAGCTTAGAAGTTATTAAAGTTAAGCACGATAAGGAACCATAATGATGAAATATTTCTAAGAATTACCTATAGCCTACAAAGGATAGGATACATACGTTATTGTACCACGCTGTCATGACCTAAAATTGGATCATGATGACGTTAATCATAAACCACTCATTAGGAAAGCCAAAACCAAAATAACATGATATAAGGAATACTAGAAAATAACTATCACAAAAGCAATAATTAGACAAGTAAGGGCCAATAGAATTGAGGTGTACAAAATGGTACATCATATACAACAAGGTCAAGAATGTGACAAAGAAAGAAAAATGCAGAATGAACAAAACCTTAGACTTGGTGTCAATGGTACAAGAGCACTTATGTACATGTATAGAGTTATATACAAGAAGTATATCTAATAAAGTAAAAAATATATACATATCACAAAAGAAGGAGATCAAAATGTCTCCGAATATCAAGAGATCACCATGATCAAATCACTGATGACCTCAAGTGATTAGAAATTAGCGACGGTGGGTCGTATTAGGCGTTGCATTAGAAAAAAATGCAGAAGTGTAGTATGAGATCTAAAATATGGAAACTTAGTAGAAATCATTGTCCGAGCAAGCATAGAAAGATGTTATGTAATTATAAGAAGCATAATAGTGCTAACACTATGAATTAAAAGCTACACTAGAAACTAAAGTCACAGTCATTGACCGTGAAGATAATAACATTAGAGAAAGTCACAATATATGCAAAAATGTCAAAAAATATCATACAATATGGAACGAATGTAAAACATATGTGACCAATGCATAACAAAAGTCCTATAATTGCCTCGTTGGCCGTCCCATAGGCTCTCATAGACATTTCAATGACCCGCCTCAATTCATTACAAATTCAATAATTCATTAAAAGTTGGAACTGGATTTGCGGGATGCCAGAGCACATCAACATACATAGAATATAAATAATCCAAAATAACCCCTCTAGCCATTCAGAATGATTCCTCGGGCTCATAATAGGATCTAAACTTAGTTCAGCTTTTAAATTCAATAAACTAGTAATTTTAAGGGAAAAAATCTCCTCAAAAGCCTACATTTAAAGAAAATTGCGTACCCAAAACCAGTTTAAAATCATAAAAGTTGATAAACTAAAGGGTAAAATAATTTTTTTCTGATATCCAACAATGATGGAGTAGTTTGTCATAAAACTCCAAAATTGACAATAAATAAGTAAAATTGGGACATTAAATTTTTTAAAACTAAAACATTCTTTGTTTCATCACTCTAACATAAATAATGATCAAATGCAAGTCGATGCACATGAATGTGTGCCAATAACAGTTAACCAGACAAAAACATATTGATATCATGCTAACAAATAGGGTAGAAACCCTCCATAGTATAGTCGTATTAACCCGAAACTCCTGCCAATCAAGGTCCAAGTTCTCGGTCTCACAATCTTAATAACGGTGACAAAAGAACCCTCATAAGTAAAAATATAGAAACACACTAAATAAGGAACCAACAATATCGAGAACAAATTCTACATCTCTAAAATTATTCTAAGGATTCTATACTAATCAAGTCAAGGCTAAGTTTAACCTAAATTAAGGATTAAAGCTATACTAAAAATTTGAAGCTCCGAAAATGGCCAATTTAATCAAAGGATCTATTTAGACCTAATTCCACTATAAACTCCTACCTAACTATGATGCAACTCATAATATATAGAATCTGCCTAAGCTAATTGGGAAGAAAGAAGTAGTAACCTACCTTGAAGCCAAACTGAAAAGATAAAGCACCACTTGGAAGTGTTTACCTTTCAAAAAAGCCTCACATTGCTACCATGCTATAGAAACCAGAAACTAAGCATAAATATGGTACTAACAATACCCATATCAATATTTTGAATTTTGGACTACAAAACTAGTCCAAAATACCCTCAGATTTCAACAACGAAAGGGAAAACCAAATTTGTCATTATTTTTTCTTGAGGTAAGGATCACATGTCCCAAAGTTGGATGAAGATGTAATTTAATTCGGACCTCACATGTTCTAGAAAGTCTACTTTGAAAAAACTATATCAAGGAATTTGAGGTCCTAATGAAGAATTAAATGTGAAATAGAAGCTTGAATAGATAATAATAAGTAAAGGGGAAGAAGTTTACAGGTGAACATAGAGAAATGGACATGAATTGAGCTAAAACTCTCCAACCAAGCATAGAATAATTGTGTCTCATTCTTAGAAACAAAAATGCTAAAGGATATAAGAACCAATAGACTACCATACCAATATATCTATGGTCACAGTTGAGACGCCACTCGTCCAATAAAAGGTTAACATGGAAAAAGGCCACTAAAAACCTCTGACTCTGGCAGAGCGGCTGGGTACCATAGGAGTGGCCAAGGCTCTGTAGCTCTGTCTTCCTGTTGATTCTTCAGCTTTCATTAAAGTAATTTTCTCACTACATAAGATGTTCCACGTAAATTCTTGGTAGAGCGTCTCACTTCAACATTTATAAGAGCCATTTAAAAGTACTAACTAGATTTTATAGGTTCCAATATAAATTCTTTTCAATTAGTTTTAATGGAATATCAATTACTAGGGGATGAAATAAATAGATCTCATACCAAGGAAGATTTTCAAGTAATAATTAAAGGAAAGAATAATTAACACTAACTAGTACTAATACTTATTGGAATCAACAAATATATCAAGAATGCAATCAAAAAAGGCATCTCAGCAATCAATGAGCTCTATCTTTAGTGTTGGAAAAAGGATCATTCAACTCACTTATTGAGAATCAAATCTCTTGGGTTGTGATCTCTGTCAATTAGCCAAATGTATAATTTAAAAATTATGAATAGCTGATACATAAATGTGTAATGACCTGTCTAGTCATTATGGGCAGTTAGGTGCCCTCGTTAGAGACCCTATAGTGAATTCAGCTATTAATATCTCATGCTGGGGATTCATTAAAAAAAAATATCTTTATGTAAATTTGATGCTTTTCTTAGTAAAGTAGTGTGCGTTTCATTTTGTGGTGACTTAGCAAACTTGACATCTGTATAAAACTATGAGACCGAAGGAAGTATTTGAACTAATTATTGCTGTACTTGTTGCATCTGTTTATATTATGGTATCTTCTAATTGAAATGATTTCGAAGGTTTACATTTATCATCTAGATTAGGTTAGGGATGCAGATTTTGAAACCCCTACTCTTGAGTCAGTTCCGATTGTAAATGAGTTTTCAGAAGTGTTTCCTGATGATCTTCCTCGTATTCCTTCCGAAAGGGAAATTGACTTCGGTTTTAACCTTTTCCCAGATGTGTTAACCTATATTTATTCCTCCTCATTATATGGCCCCGACAGAAGTTTAGGAGCTAAATGATCAATTGAAGGATTTGTTGGATAAGTGTTATATTAGACTTAGTATCTCACTATGGGTTGTTCTGACGTTGTTTGTTCGAAAGACCGATGGTTCTCTCTGAATGTGCATTGACTATTGACAATTGAATAAGGTTACTATTTAGAATAAGTATCTTTTTCCCAGGATATATGATTTATTTGATTAAATCAAGGAGCGAGCTACTTCTCTAAGATTGACCTCTGGTCGGGTTATCACCAATGTAAGATGAAGGAGAGCGACATCCCAAAGACAACTTTTTGAACTCGGTACGGTCACTATGACTTTTTGGTGATGTCTTTTATTTTGACTAATGCCCAAGCGTTGTTTATGGATTTGATGCCTAGGATCTTTAAGTATTATCTTGATATGTTTGTGATTGTGTTTATTGATGACATCTTGATTTGGTTGAGGTCCATTGCTTTCCTTGGTCATGTTGTCTATAGTGAAGGTATACATGTCGATCCTAATAAAAAATAGAGGCAGTTAAGAATTGCCTAGACCTTTATGGAAGGATTTTCCTCTATTGCTTCGCCTTTAATAACATTTACTCAAAAAAGTGAAATTCCTATGGTCGGAAGCTTGTGTGAAGAGTTTCTAAGAATTTAAAGATAGATTAACTTCAACCCCTATCTTGATACTACCAAAAGGATCGGATGATTTTGTGGTGCATTATGATGCTTCACGGGTTGGTCTTGGTTGTGTTTTGATGCACCATGGGAAAGTTATCGCCTATGCTTCAAAGAAATTGAAGGTGCATGAAAAGAATTATTGGACTCATAATTTGGAGTTAGCGGCGGTACTATTCACCTTAAAGACTTGGAGACATTACTTATATGGTGTTCATGTACATGTATTTACCGACCACAAGAGTTTGAAGTATGTGTTCACTCAAAAGGATTTGAATCTTCGCCAAAAGAGATGACTTGAATTATTGAAGAATTACAACATGAGTGTCCTATATCATCTCGGTAAGGCGAATGTGGTGGAAGATGGTTTTATTCGACTATCAATGGGAAGTGTTGCTCATGTTGACGATAAAAAAAAGAGTTAGCTTGTGATGTTCATATATTGGCCTGATTGGATGTTTGCCTAGTTGATTCTAATGAAAGTGGTATAGTTGTTCATAATAATTCGGAATCGTATTTTGTATAGGTAGGATGTGAAGGCTAAGCAAGATCTTGATCCAGTATTGGTTGACTTGAAGAAGTTGGTTTTTGAAAAAGCATTGAGACTTTCTCCCAAGGGGGAAATGATGTCCTCCGATATCAATGTCGGTTATGTGTTCTGAATGTTGATGAGTTGAGGAATCAGATTTTGACCAAAGCTCACAGTTTTGGGTATTCTATTCACGCAACAGCCACTAAAATGTACTATGACCTGCGGGAAGTCTATTGGTGGAATGTGATGAAGAAGGATATTGCAGAATTCATGGCTAAATATCTGAATTGCCATCAAGTAAAAGTTGACAATCAAAAGCTATGAGGTTTGGCTTAAAACAGTAGTATCCTTACATGGAAGTGGGGAGATTTGAATATAGACTTCATTATAATTTTACCTTACACTCGTCGACAGTTTGATTTGATTTGGGTTACTATGGACCGAATTATGAAATCCGCTCAATTCCTTAACATTAAGACCTAATTCTCATCAGAAGATTATGACAAGCTTTATAATCGGGAAATGATGAGGTTTCATGGAGTGCCCTTGTCCATTATCTCCGATCGTGGTACTCAGTTTACGTCCCAATTTTGAAAGTTGTTTAAAAAAGGTCTTGGTACTCAAGTGAGACTTAGGATGACTTTTCATGCCGAGATTGATGGACAAGTCAAACGTACCATTCAGACTTTAAAAGATTTGTTAAGAGCATGTGTAATTGATTTCAAGGGTAATTGGGATGATCATTTGCCTTTGATTGAGTTTACTTTTAGTAATAGCTATTATTCTTGCAATGGGATGTCACCGTTTAAGGCTCTTTATGGTAGGAGATGTCGGTCTCCTATTGGTTGGTTTGAAGTTGGTGATGTTGCTTTGATAGGGCCCCAGTTGGTGCACAAGGCTATGAAAATGGTTCGGCTTATTCAAAAAGGTTGAAAACGACTCAAAGTCGATAAAAGTCTTATGCTGATGTTAGGAGGAGAGAGCTTAAGTTTGAAGTGGATGATAGGGTCTACATGAAAATTTCACCCATGAAGGGTATGATGAGGTTTGGAAAGAAAGGAAAGCTTAGTTCTCGTTATGTGGGCCCATATAAAATTTTGAGGCGTATTGGAAAAGGATCTTATGAACTTCAGTTTTCTAATGATTTAGCATCGATACATCCAATATTCCATAACTCTTTGTTGAAGAAATGTGTTGGAGATCCGACAACCATAAATAGTTGCTTTAGAAGGTTTGGTTGACCAGTATGGGCCGTAGAAAGTTCTACAGACCATAGGAACTGTACGACAATTATTTTAAGGATATTTGAGTCTTTTCCTATGTATCTAATACCTATACTATGTCATTTTACCCTTATTATTAAGTCCTATAACTACCTTTCTATTCCTAAAACTAACCCAACTCTTTCATTCCCTAAAATTCTCGACACCCATCCAAGTTCATCACCTCCAATTCCTCTAAGGCTCCAAGAATAAAATATAGGGTTAAAGAATCAAGTCTCCAATTCCTCTATTGCTTTTTGGCTTTGATACTCAATATATGTAGGGCTTCATCAATACATGGGTTCAATTAGACCATTGAGCCCCAATATTTCTTAATCCTTCTAGTTTAATTTCAATCAAATCTATTAGGTTTTCATTCAATTCTTCACGGGTTTTATTTATGTTGATTCAATTGTTTGATTTTGATCTTATTATGACTGCTTTGACTCAATTATATTCTTTCCAATTGAAATCACATGAACCCATGAATTGATCATGAATTTTGCCTATTAACCCTAAAAGATATGAATTTATGAAGAAACTATGAATCTATGATTGGTATTTTTATGAAGTTATGCATAATTTAGGAAAAGGAATGTTTTGTGAATTAGAGTGCTTTAAGATGAGATCAATGAAATTGTAAAAGGATTTTGTCACAAATTTAGGAATCATGGTTTAGTGAAAAAATTTCTCACAGATGATTGATTTCAGATTGAATGAGCAACTCTATGATGTGTAATCTTAGATTATTATTTGTATTGTTCTTTCCAATGGATGATGATATGTTTATGAAAATTACTAGTACGTTGTGATTTAACTTAGCACAGAGAGAATTTTGAGGAAGATGCTCAAATAGGGTAGTCTCTAGTAGCAACCTCTATTTCCAAACTATATGCCCCCGTATGGTTACCTTAAATGGCCTAGCTAGTGGTTCCAAATAAATCATATGACTGATGATACAGAGTTCTACCTTGGCAAGCAGACTCCCCCTTCTCGATGTGGGAGTTACATCAGATTCAATGTTATAGGTCGCATGATCTATTGTCAGTTAATTCAAAGATCCCATAAAAAGAACTAAAGTTACTTCCAAGGTTTTATAAATATTTATTTATGATTTAAATATGCATTGACCATGTTCATGATTAACAATTCTCTGTAAGAAAGTTTTACTATGCTTTAGCTTGGTCATGTATACAATGTTTTCGATTATGTCCTCTTATGATCATATTTCATATTTTCATGCATATCCCTCATACTTAGTACATTACATGTACTAATGCATACATTTTCTATATTATTTCACTAATGTAGGGTGTGATGCTTCCTCTCCTCCCGTTCTTGGCTAGTTGATTGCTCTAAGGATTTGAAGATAGTTCGTGAGTCATCATGTTTTGAGGACCATGTCATCTTTAATTACTTTCCATATGTTTTAGCTTTCTGACATTATACGTGGTGTAAGGGTTACGTCCCGACCACTTCTTTTGATGTATTAGAATGGGTTGTCAAGACTATTTTAGACTTCTCCCTATATGTCAGGTGCTTTACTTTGATATGAACTCTCTTATTTCTATGACATTGTGTATATGTATGTCAAGTGGCTTGTGTAGGAACTCTCAGGGTCTTATAAGCCATGTC
Organism: Solanum etuberosum; assembly: GCA_029582245.1. Classification (NCBI taxonomy): domain Eukaryota; kingdom Viridiplantae; phylum Streptophyta; class Magnoliopsida; order Solanales; family Solanaceae; genus Solanum; species Solanum etuberosum. Next base: position 68,700 of record JAJONR010001678.1, read on the forward strand.
ACATCTAGTGTGTACTTTGGGTCGTGACAATGTGTGTATAAAAGAGAGGTAGAATAACTGAAAAATATTTAGATATGTTTTCCATGATTCTATGTGATTTTCTCATATGTTTAGTGACTCTACAGATGAATCTTTCTATAACTGGTATGGCTCCACCAGTCTGAACAAAGGTTCTCCAGTGCAATTGCACCAGAAATTGTGAAACAACCAAAGAATCAAAATTGCACCAGCCCAGAAATAACTCTCAAAATTATTTTGGAATGTAATGGAGTCAAACCAAATAAAGACTTGTTGACTTAACATATAGGTTTTGGCATAAAAAAGCTTCTATTATTTTATTTCCTGATGCTTGTAGAGATATGATTAATATTTTGTTCGTCTTCATATTTCTAGGCTTATTGTTCAGTACGAAAAAAAGCTAAGATTGAACTAATGGAAAATGTATGTTTTCAAATGATTTAAACAAAAAACATTTTTACATGCATCATTGTTTAGGTTCTGTTAGGATTATCTTAATATATAAGTGATTAGACATTTAACAGTATTAGATTTTAGACATTTAACAGTATTAGAATTTACTTTCCTTCAAATGTTACTAAATTTCTTAAATTCTTATCCACTTGCCTATTCCTTTTTCTCGTCTTATAATCTACAACTAAATGAAATCTTTGATGCTTTTTATGAAGGTTATCCATGATCCCAACAAAGAGGTATGGGTCCACTATGAAGGGGACTTTATGTAATTCAATAGGCTTAATCCGCCTCGGAGAAGATAGTTGCATTTTGTTCTGAAATTATATGGTAGCTAGACTATGGTTTAGTTCATTGCAAACCTTGGACTAAATATCCATGCTTGTGTAGGTGGTAATAACATTCCGAAGGATAAACATATTCTATCTGTTGGTGTTGATCTTTGTATCGGTAAATCTTGCAGTGTGATGAACATGGTGCAGAGACGAAAAAATTCTTCCTCCTTTATCATATTAGAATGTTTGTGCTAGATGAGGATGAAGGAAATCTATTGAAAGCATTTCATTAGCCTCATTTATCACAAGCATTCCAACCCGATGAAGGACAACGACTAATTTTTTTGATATCCAAAACATGGCCAGCACATGCCACGATGTACAAATAACGTGAGGTACACTAGTTAATAGAATATGCTAATCCTTCTAAAGGCTAGTACAACCCACACAAAGATGTATCTTTACACCAAGGTTGTCCCCATCTACTTGGAAATTAACTAAACCATAGTCAATCTGCTGTAAAATTTCAGACCAGAATGCAGCTACCTTATTCGAGGTATATTTAACGTGCTAAATAACATCAAGTACCTACATAATTGATTTGTACCTCATTGTTGGATCATGTATAGTTCATCAAGACCCACAATATAAGTATTAAATATTTCACTTAGTGATAAATTAGTAGGCGAAAAGAAGGAATTCAAAAGAGGAGAAGAACTTAAGAGTTTTAATAACATTTTGAGAAAATAAAAATCTAAAATCAATAAAAGACCAAGAACTTAAACAAATAGATAAACGAAACAGAACATTAATGATTAGATAAGTAAAAAGAATTTCCATTTAATTTTTTTCAAAATATGTCTTTTAATGATTAATCAATTCAATTCATCAATTAAATTTTTCTCTATATGAACAATCAATTCAATTTTAGCTTTAGTTTAGTACTTTTAATAGTAGACCTATATACCATATGACGAACATAATATTAATCATATTTCAATTCCCTAACTCTTTGATAATTTATTTTACTCTATAAATCTTAAAAGTCTCTTGGCCCCTCTCATCTTTTCTCCGTAAACTTTTTTTCTCTCATGATCTTTTTAAGCATGCTTTTAAAATGTTTTCTTATGAAAGAGGACTAATCAATCAATTGACTATACAAAGTTTGTGTTTGCTATACCAATCTTCCTCAACTATTTTTCTCTATTCTTGACCTTAATCATTTTAATATTATTTCACTTATAAAAATACCTTATAGAAGAGAAAACCTTCATAAAATCATAATTATATAATGAATCTTGAGAAGGAAAAAAGATCATCCCCGTGTAATGTATCTATTACCATATGGTTTATAAAGTAAAGAAATACCTTTGAACATGGATTTATAGATGCTAAGAGTATTTTTTTTTCCACATTTTTTTAACACCATTACTACTTTCAACACATCCAGATTCTTCAATCAGAGAGTTAATATTGGCTTCCTGACTGCATTTTTCTGACAGTGCAAAATCCTAGAAACACAAAAAGTAACAAGTTTTATTCACAAATATACACATATACACCCAAATCTAAAAAAAAGGTTTTATAAATTCGAATTTGTTACCATTTGATTGGCATATTGTTGATTGCAAATAGTGTTCCATTTTTCTCTTGTAAGAAAATTTGATGGAGGAAATTTCACCCCAAAATCCCTTCACTATGTTATAGTTTGAAAGACAAAGAGAGCATACACATGTATTTATAGTAGGTGAAGTACCTTGGACATAAACCAATTCATTAAATTCTTGGATTTTGTTTCCAAATTTCAACAAATTTACCTTTTTTGGTTATACTTAAAAGGTAATTATAATATTATTTTCCTTCTAATATTTTATTAAATTAATAGTTTGTCCTAATAAGCCTAAAACATTCAAATAGAAAAATAATAAATATCCATCCAAAATTCAGTAGTAGAGAAGATTTTCTCATAATACTATCTAGTATTCATAATCTTTACAAGAAAAAAAAATAATCATTGTTTCCGTCTAAATTTAGAAAGAAAAACTACTATAGCCTTAAAGGTTAAGAACTTTTCAACCAAAGGCCAAGGGATGATAAGACACCCTTTTTCAGCCTCTATGATTAATTCAATGGGAGTCCTAACTTACCTTTTAAAATTTTTTTACCTAGTAAAATATTTACATCCTTTCCCTAGATATTAATTTTAGTATATTATCGTATAAATATTCAAATCCTCTATCATGACCCGATTTTATAGGTCATGATGGAACCTACTATAACCTGCAAGTAGGTAAGCCAACCCGTAACCTGCAACGTCAAGTAATAAGTATAAGGGTAGAAACTAAACAAGAGTAAGCAATTCAACAAAATAATTAGGCGGTAGTATAATATATATACATAAAAACAAAAGATCCCTTGCAGAACCTGGAAGTCACGAGTACGAAGCTACTAAAGCAAAAGAGTACAAGTCTCAAAAGTGGATCACAACAAATAAACTTGTCTCGAAATACAAAAGAAAACTAAACTAAATACGAGATGAGTGTGATCCAAATCGCCATATGCTCACTATCGCTTCCAAATACGACAATTGCTGGCAGAAACTCATCACTGATAGCAGTGCTTGGATCTGCATCATGAACAAATGCATAGTGTAGAATGAGTACCAAAAGAATAGGTACTCTGTAGACATCAAAGGCTGACAGAGCAAGAAAAGTAAAGGCAATATGAAAGTTGGGAATTTAACACAACAGAGGTCAAAGAATAGAATTCTAACAGAAATGCACATGTCTGTATAAGGGACTTACATGAATTTTGTAAATAGCTAAGTAAACCTAATTGGACCCCATAAGAATAGAAGGTACACTCATGCCCAAGTTTAAATAAAAAGCCGAACAGATCCTCACAAGTCTGACAGGTACAAAAACAAGCTATAACTACTAAGAATAAGACCTAGTGAGTCAAAAGAAACAAATTACATGCGTAGCCCAGACCTCGAGCTGTGGATAGCCTCATAAGGAACCAGTAGAATCTTCCAAAAGCCAAAAAGTGCGTGGCCTGTATCTCGAACCACATATAGCCCTCTGAAAGTACCAATATGAACTAGCCGACACGTATCAACTCAATAATGGATAAAAATCCCAAATCATAGACTGCACCTGTAGATCAAGTGAGCAGACCTCGAATCACTGACCAATAATAGAGCAGTGTGTACGACCCAACTTCCTGAGTCATGATGACACCTACAAAAACCCACCGGGAAGTAAGCTGACCCTTACCCTGAATAAGAAGTAGTAAGTACAAGGGTAGAACTAAACATAAAATAATGCTAACAATAAGAATAGATAAAAACGGAAAGAAAATAAAAAACTATATACAAAAGAACCCCCCCCCCCCTCCGAACCTTGAAGTCACGAGTACAGAGCTGTCTAACAAGATCAATACAAGTTTCAAAAGCGGAACACAACAAGCCGTCTCAAAGCCAAAAGACAAGCTAACATAGGTACACAAAGAGACGGGCTGATCTAGAACACTAAGTGCTCACCCTCATCTTCGATATCCACAATCTGCAAAAGAAGACAGGTCAATCACCGCTGGTAGTTGGCACTAGGACCTGCATCACAAAAAGATGCAAAGTGTAGCATAAGTACCAAAACAGGGTACTCAGTAGGCATCATAGGCCGACCGAGAAAGAAAGGTAAAGATAATTTGGTAAGATAGAATCTAAACACAAACTAAGGCCAAAGCTGATATTAAAAAAAGGAACACGAGCATACGAGAAGTAAATCTAAGTACAACTAAAGTAAACCTAACTGGACCCCATAAGCCCAGAAGGTACACTCATGCGCAAGTTAAATAAAACCCGAACGGACCCCATAAGTCAAACAGGTACACAGAATAACTAAGTCTACAAGACAAATGGGTAATCCACATCCGAATCCAGGAACTAGTCAACTCTCACCCTAGCTAGTAAGAGTGACAATACACTCAACCAATCAAATCCAAGCCCCGTTAGCAAGAGTGACTATCAACACAACCCACCCAGCCATACAATCCACTCCAAGGGGCGTCAATCGCCCAACTAGCAAGAGTGCCTCGAGGGCATGTCAACTTCGTAGAGGATCTCAGATATTCAGGCCGCCTAGCCCCCAGTCCACTCCCAGTGGTATCAGCCGCCCAGCTAGCAAGTGTGCCTGGGGCATATCGACTCTAAAGAGGATCTCAAGTAGCTCCAAGACATCGTGGATCGATGTCCACCCTCAGCAATATCATAAAAGACACAAAGCTGGAAGCACTCCAATCTCGAGAAAGCACACAATCTCTGGTAACGCATCGAAGACGCAGACATAGGAAGAGGAGACAGAAAGGCTAGCAAGCAGCGCAAATGCCTAAGCTAAGGCTGATACTATCAGACTCAAGTCTGCTATTTTAGTCAACAAGGACCTAGTCCATCCGAAACGACGTCAGAGAGATACGATAGTGAAAAGGTGCATAGGTCTAAGGCAACACTAGTCTATCCTAGGCGAAGGACAAATAATGCTCAGAAACAAGTAATCAAACAGGTAAATAACATAGCATGCTACAACAGACATACAACTCTCTACCAACATGGTACTACCCTCGCTAAAATACCTGATATCAGCACTTTAACTAGTCTACTCAAACTCTGAATTCTCTAATGGGGTGTCTAGGATTCGTTCGAAACCTTGTGCGTGCAAACGAAATATGCTTCCACATCAAATTAGGCATCCAAACTCAACAAAAACCATCAAAACATCCATCCAAAGTCATTTTGGTGAAAAGTGGGTCCCACACAGAAGTTCTATTTTAAGCTAAAAATCACAAGAAGGCACAGAATGAGACAAAAATCCTAGGGAACCGCACAAAAGGTTGACATTCCGGAGATAACTGCATTAACAAAATTCTCATCCGAGCATGTTTACCAAGAATGTTGACCAAAGTCATCCCTTGGCTTAAGCTTCAAAGTTAAAATGCCTAACATCACAAACTCACATCAGAAGTCTTGAGGCCCGAACCAACCATGCCCCTAGCCTAAAATTGCCCTTCCGGAGCTGATGAAACCTTCATAATGGCATTCTGACGCACTCTTCCTGAACTCTTGATTGAAGTCAACCGTTTAAGTTTCAATGGCTCGAAATTATGGGAACTTTGACAAAAACTAAACGAACGACCTGGTGACCAAACTGTCAGTCCCAAAAAGTCATATATGACTTGGGATCGCTACAATAAAGTCTAAATGACAAAGATGAGATATAAACATAGAAATGACCTAGAGGTCATTATAACATCCACTACTAAAAAGGACTTTTGTTCGTAAAAGTAAGAGTTTACAAGTACATGAAGGTTCAAACAAGCCTGGAAACTGATCCCACATATGTTGCTCGGTCTCCTACATAGTCTCTTGAACTGAACGATGCCTCCAACAGAACTAAACCACAAAAATGGCTCTTGAGCGCAACCACCGCGTATATTTGGCAAGAATGGCAACTGGCTCCTCTAAGAAGGTCAAGCAATCATCCAATTCTATTGCATCATACTAAAGCACATGCGACTCATCCGGAACATACGAGCGCAACATAAAAATATGAAAGACTGTGTGGATAATTGAGAACATGGGAGGGAAAGCTAACTCATAAGCTACCTCTCCAACTATCCAAAGAATCTCAAAAGGCCCAATATACTTGGGGCTAATCTTTCCTCGCCTCCCAAATATCACCACACCATTCATGGGTGTCACATGAAGGAAAACTCTATCACCAACTGAAAACCTCAAAGGTCATCGCCTACGATCAGCATAACTCATGCACCTACTCTGAGCTGTTCGAAGTCTGTCGTGAATCACCCTCACCTGCTCCAAAGCCTCCTGAATCAAGTCTCTGCCACATGGTTTAGGCTCTATAGACTTAAACCAACTAACAAAAGAGCGACAATGACTACCATATAAGGCCTTAAATGGGGCCATCTGGATGCTAGAATGGTAGTTGTTGTGCACAAACTCCGCCAAAGGCAAGAACTAGTCCCACTGACCACCAAACTCTAATACACAATACCGTAACATATCTTCAAGGACCTGAATGGTACACTCTGACTGACCCTCCGTCTGCAGGTAAAAGGCAATGCTAAGGTCAACATGAGTGCCAAACTCATCCTAGAAAGTCCTCTAAAAGCTAGAAGTGAACTGAGCACCCCGATCTGATATAATAAAAATCGACACACCATAAAGACAAACCACCTCATGAATATAGATACGGGGTAACCTCTCAGCACTAAATGAAGACTAAACAAGGAGGAAGTGTGCCGACTTGGTCAATCAATTAATGATGAAGCAAATGCTATCAAAACCTCTAGAAGTTAGAGGAAAACCTGCCACAAAGTCTATAGGTATGCGATCCCACTTCCACTTCGGAATAGGTAATCTCTAGAACTCACCACCACATCTCAAATGCTCGACCTTCACCTGCTGACAACTCAAGCAATGGGACACATAGTCTACAATATCTCTCCTTATACCATCCCACCGATAATGCTACCTCAAGTCATGATACATCATTGCATTACCCGAATGAATAGAATATCTAAAATCACGGGCCTCCGAAGTATCAACTGAATCAAAGCCCCAACTCTCGGGACATAAACATGACCTGCAAACCTCAAAACCTCATCTAAGTCAAAGGTAAATTGACCAGTATCACCCACTAACACTCGATCTTAAAGTTCCACCAAGGCCTTATCCTCAAACTCACAGTTACAGATCTGATCAAGAATAGAGGACTGAACTCCCATAGAGGCTGGAACATGCCTAGAATTTGAAACATCCAACCGAACCATCTGGTTAGATAAGGACTGATTGTCAAAAGCTAAAGGTCACTCCACAGTAGATAAGATGGCTAGACTACGTATACTCACTGCCTTCCGACTCAAGGAATCCACCACCACATTCACCTTTGTCAAATGGTAGAGAATAGAGAGGTCATAGTTCTGCACTCCAGCGATGCTGCCTCGAATTAAGATCCCTCTGGCTCATAATGTATTGAAGACTCCTGTGATCAGTGTAGATCTCACAATGAACCCCATACAAGTAAAGCCTCCAGATGTTAAGCATAAAAACTACCACCGCCAAATCGAAATCATGAGTGGGGTAGTTGCGTTCATGTAGCCTAATCTACCTCAATGCATAAGCAATAACCAGCCCCGCTGCATGAATACATGATACGTACAAACATACACTTCAATTAAGAAGAATATACGGTGGAAGTCAATTTAAAGAACTCAACGTGAGTTAAGGTCGATCCCATAAAGAATTTCTTTACAGAAATGATTTCACTGTTGCGTTTCCCCAAATGTTGTTATTATTTCCTAGAGAAAGTAATTTTAGAATGTAAAATGGGTTTAGTTGTAAGGTTCAGGTAACCAATGTTGTCAAAGTATCCAGATTAACAGTTACAAAGTCTTGATTTTAAGGTTGTGTTGACAAGTGAATGGAACCAGTGTTGTGTTCCCCATGACATTACATCTAGTTTTTATCTGTAAATGAGTTTCAGGTAATTCATTCTTTGCAAATTACAAGCGAGTTAGATATTTCTAATACTTCTCAATCTAGTTAGATAACTTCCACCTAAGTCCTCTCGGTCCTAGAGTGTTAACATAATTTACCCTCGCTTATAATGATGTTAAAGTTCTCTTCTCTCTTCTCTCGAACTTTGACTGCATTTCATCAGATAAACTCAACTTTTTCCCAACTATCACTTTTCTCTCGAATAATTGATAGATACAGGCTACCTCTAATGCGTGCACTCATTATAATAGATGAATAACGAAAGCTGAGTTATGTACTGCAAATATAAATTATATTCTGCTCGTTTTACGATTCCATACTTAGATTACAGTCCTAGTTCCCACAACCCTAGTTGTGGTGTTTAGCCACTCATGTTTTCAATCAAATAAGCAAAGATAAGTAATGACTGCATTAAGAGAAATCACTTACAATGATTTACATATTCAAAGAACAATCGATATTAAAAAACCAATGCAAACTTTAATTCTCAATTTCAATGTTAATCGATCAAAAACGAAAGACAAGAATAATTAGAAAATAGTCCCTCGTTCCAGATATGATGAGATAAAACAAAATTATGACCTAATTAATTCAAATAGTCAGTCTAAAAAGAGTCCTACTCGAAGTAGGATTAAATTGTCGCAGCTTTTCACGGACATTCAGACGACCCTTCAGGGGCTTCACGGTCTGTGAAGCCCTTCGTGATCCTTACTTAGGTATTACAATATTGGTTGTTCAAAGCCTATGTATAGGAAAACCTTCACGGGTGACACCATGGAACGTTATAATGACCACGGTCTGTCTGGGTGTCCGTGGTTTTCAATTGGTCAAATCACATTCCAGCTTCTCAAGGTCTTCCCACTGGAAATCCATCACGATCATCACCACACTCCGTTATGATGACTACGGCCCATCTGGGTGTCCGTGGTCTTTACTTGGCCTAACCATAGTTGACTCTTTGAGGTCTTCCTACTGGTTCATCTCCACGTGCAGCATCACGACTCATCAAGAGGACTTACTTGGAGTTTTGTTATCAGCATCATGATTTCCAGATCCATTGCTTCAGCACCACGGGCATTATGACGGCCGGTCAAGATGACCATGGCTCGTACTGAGCTCCGTGGTGTTTCCTTCAAACCACTCATCTTCTACTTCTTTTTCCATTTTTCCACACAAGTGAGAACCTGTCTAACCATTCAACAAACACATCAAATCTTACAAAAATACACTCGATTCTAGTATTAATCCTTAGTTTTGAGCATCAAATGTGCCAAGATTTCACGGCACATCAACACCCTCCACTTAGAACCATTACTTGTCCTCAAGTGATGAGAAAGACAAGACATTTGTCACTCAAACACTCAAAACCTGTTGAAAATATGCAACAACCATCTCAACCACAACTTATATCTGAAACCATCTATCTAACATGCAAGGATCAATATATGACATCCCATTACTCACAGTCGAACATGCTTATGCATGTGTACTATCAGCTAACACAATTTAACTATCAAATGTAATCACAGTGTCCTCACACCAAAGAAGTCCCTCACACATGATAATTGGGACTAAATTCTACGCTCACACTCCCAAAGAACTTCTAACACTAAGACAGAAGACCATATGCTTCCCCTTTCTTTCTACGCTCTATATTTCAAACAACTCGAATAGGATCACTGTAGGACTTTAACGACTTGTAACATAGGCTCAGGCTAGGGAATGAAATTTTTGGTTTTCTGAGGACTAATACGTTGGTTCTCCAAAGTTTTATTTGCACACAACTCTATATGAGTGATTCCCTCCTTTTTCATTTCAGTACATCCCAACTGCCATTATTTTCTTTCTCTTTTCCTTTTTTTTTGCACATTTCTCCTGTTCAAGCGAGTTCTTTAGACTTTGTGCTTTCAAGCTGATTGAGTGAACCTTCTTTTTCTACTTTTCCTTTCTGCTCGGGTTGTAATCACCCTCAACTTAGGCTTTTAGCCTAAGTTGTGGCATCGTATCTTCGGATACTCAAGGATATGATATCAACCGGGTAAGAACAAAACTAGTTTCAAGGCTCAAATCGGGTTCAAGTGTTACGATTTTTATTTGGTTGTTTGTTTTTGGCTTTTAGTGGGCTTTGGAAAAATGGCCTACTAATCCTTTCCTATCCAGTTATTCTCAGATTTTAGCAAGACTACTCAGGCAAGTTCTAGTTTTTGCACCTAGCGTTAGACTTCAAGAAACCCTTATACACACATGACACAGGACTACATTTTCTAGTTTCTCAGTTCACCAATTTATGTTTCAGACTAGCAATGCTCAAAAAATGAGTATCTAATATGTCATCTAAAGAGCCTAACAGTCAAACTTTCGGGTTAAGGACAAATTTGTTATTATGTCAAACACAATACAAAGGCTTAAAACTTAGTTGTTGCATAGCTCAATACACAAAAACTCCACAATTTCATCAAAACACAATACAAACATCAAGATTTCTCAATTTATTACAGCACAAAATAGAGCCAACCTCCATACATGTTAACAGTTCGATGGCAGGTTGCTCACCACCACCTCCCCAAACAAAAGGACTTTTCCCTCAAAGTCAATAAATCTAAATAATACAGGGTTGTGAGAAGGGGTCATACCTACGGCGCACTAGGCGCTGGTAGTCGGACAAATGTCGGCACCCTTATCAATGGGTGCACTTTCAGAAACCTGCTCTGGGTCAGCTGGACTGGTCATACTGGAAGGAGGTACGACACTGCCAGAAGCACCAGCTAACAATGCATCTTTCTTCTGCTGCTCAAGTGCTGCTTCTTCTCTAGCCTTTTTTCTTGACTCCCATCCTTTCTTGTGTTGTTTCTTTTCCTCCTTAGAGAGGTTTGATGGCTGCTCCTCATCAGACTCATCAGCTTTGTGTTTTCTCTTGCCACATTTGCTCTTGAGCAGTTCGCCCCAGAATTCATCAAGGCCCTGAGTGGAAGGGAGCTCAGTGAAAAGGCTCATTAAATACTCTGGGACAACCAGGGGAGGCACAGTAACTGGCTTCTCAGCCAGTTTAGCAATCGCGACTCTTATCTTCACAAACTGTCTTCAACTCTTCCACATTTACTGAACCGACAGCCTGCGGCTTCAACCCAGGTCAGGATAATCAACCGCCCCTGGTCATCGAGCAAGCGAGGCCTTCCCAAATGGCACTGCCAGATACTCCAAATTCGAGGGTCAAAGAGGTTTAGAAGTGAATCAAAAGGGGAAGCCTACTCATCTTTCAGTTCCTCTTGTAGATCGGTGTTGGATGATTCTGATCAATAGAACACGAAGAGGAGGAGTATGAGTTTGATTTAGGGGTGAAATCTATCTCAAAATAAAAAAATGAACTAGTTATTAGAAGTTGTCGTGTTCTGCACATGGACCTCAAGGCCGTCCATCCTATCTTGAGTACTGCCAATTTTGTCCGCATCTCATCCTTTAGCCACTTCTCTGCATTTAAGACATCCCGCTGAACTACCTGAGGTAGTCTGAGCAGAATTTGATCGACTAGAGCCCGAGTCTTCTTCTGATCTGCAACCAACCTTTCAAATATGACAGTAGCGATTGTGACAAAAGTACCTGAGGCATGGGAGGCTGAAGATGGTGGTGGTGGTACCCCTGCAGATGGTTGTGATGATTCACCCTGTTCCGGACCTCTATCAGCATGTGGAATGTCGATGGGTACATTGGGTACGACAGCTAATGGTCCCACTGGTGCAGATTTGGCACCAAATAGATGGTTGGCAACATCCTTAATTTTAGAAGCTGCTGTGATCCGCTGCTCCTCAAGACATCTGTCTACTAGCTTATTTGGAGGAATACTGGCTTGCAAACACAGTTTCCCTATCAGATAGGGAAATGGTAACCCAGGTCTCTCATTCAGTGCTCTGTCTTGCATTTCTATGGCGATGATCCAGCCTACATGTGTTATCATTCACTGGGTAACCAGCCATGAGGCAAGAAACTAGTGATACGAGGGACGGCGACAATGTGTTATCATTCACTGTAGGCTGCAACTGTGCACGAACAATAGCCCACCAAACCTTAGCCGGGAATGTCAATGATGCCTTAGTAATCTACATATGTTCCCCTGCTACCCATGGTGCATTCTCCCCCTCTGAAGCAATCAACCCAACAATCCACCGCATGACCCGCTCCCTCGACGTCGGATACTCCATCTCAGTCTCACTCATCACAGCATGATGTTTGCCTTAAAAAATTCCAACTGAAGCTGGTGCTGTGTACTTTGGACCATGTAGATTCGTATTGATCGTAGCTTCAGATATATCCACTGATATGCCTCGCACTACTACAGAGTTGTGTGGTCCCCATGTGCTGGAAAACACTTTCTGCCCTCTCTTTGTATTTTCAGTGTCAGCAGCAAAATTCATCAGTGTCGTTACATAGGAAGCAAATAATTCACGGTATTGTGGTGGGAGAACTGTCTAGGCGAATTTGTCATCCATCCAAATTGATGCATCTGGAATGTTCTGTAGATGTCTGAAAATTCCTGGATATCTGATGCCACTACTCTAGCCTCAGGTATGCCTGACCGATTAGAAAAATTTCCTATCTTGGACACGATCCCACAATTGAAAAACTCCTCAGATCTGGGCACAGTCTACATAGAATGATAACAGACAATTAGTTGTTGTCGCACCACCGGATCTGCTTCATGTAGGTGGACAATTTGAATCCTCGCAGCCTCAGTGCTGGCCTCTTCATCCTCTTCCTGGGCATCTACGTCTTCTTGTGCCCCACTTTCAGCCAATGTTCCCACCTCAGGTGGAGGTGCAGCTACGTTCTCCATAGACACACTAACAAACTCTTCACTGCTACCTGAGCCGCTACCAGAACCGCTACCAGATCCCTCACCGCTTCAGGACCCACTGTCAGATGCCTCACCACTCCCAGATCGACTACCTTCCTCTTCAGACTGGGAATGAGTGTTCTGAAGAATTGCCCTCGCTGTTCGTGATCTATTAGCTCGAGGGGAATGGTCTTCAATTGTGGTGTTGCCACGACCCAAGGGTACACCCTAGATGTAACATGGCGTACTTGACCCCGAAGGGGTCTTATTCAAGCCCTTAGCATATCATAACATAAGATAATAGAAAAGTATGGAAATTTTAAAACTTTATCCATACAATCGAAGTCTTTATAAAACGCAAGCGGAAGTCTTACTAAACTTTGTCTCAAACCATCTAAACTCAACTTGAATAAAACTCTTGGGACACAGCCCATACAATAGTCTCAATACATGAAAATAAAAGACATAAAGGAAATGGTGGCTTCATCCTCGATGCTATGAGGACTCACGAATCTTTAACTTCTTGATCCTTCTAAGAACCTATCCTCCAAGATAGAACTGAAAGTAGCCTAACCCAACATTTGATAAGAATGTAGGGAAGAGTATGCGTTAGTACGAATGTACTAAATATGTTAGCTAGCATGACATCATAAGAGCATATAAAAAATGGTTAGTCAACATGAGACATAAGCATAAGAGATAATAACATAGTCATAAGCATAATCTCCAACATAAGCATCATAAAAGCATAAGTCAACATAAGACATAATTCTTGAGCATAGGAGATACATCATGTTCATGGCATAGTCTACACTTAGACCTTCATATCATATGAGCACTACTCCTAAGAAACCTCAACACACACTTGTGCAGAGCATGAAGGGCATCCCATAATACCATTCACACTAAGAATAACCTTGAAGTCACCATATTCATACTTACCATTCATTAGTCTCATTCTTGACCTACTTCATATAGACAAGGAAACTACAACCTTTAGTCAACATATCATGGAAGACAACTATAGCAACACTCCAAACTAAGCATACATCATTTAAGAGAACACTTCATAAGTAGCTTCAAGTCATACTTGTGCAATGCATGAATGGCATCCCATACTACCATTCACAATAAGTACCACTTTAGGCCATCATACATACTTACTAGATTGGGGACTAGTCCCTCTATACTATTTTCCATATTCATTTAGGGTACTTTCCTATTTAGTACAAGGCAAGTCAATACACATGAATGAATTCTATTTATCAATTCAAGGCTACCAAGGAATAGCACCCTAATAGGTTAGACCAAGCTATCATGAAAAAACACATTAACATGCAAGTCCAAGCTATACAAGGAAGGGTACAATGTTCCATCCTAGCTACCATGCAATCATTCTATGATGCTAGTGCAAGCTACCCTTAGGAGAGTATGATTTCTCAATCCTAAGCTACCATGAAATAGTCTTGTCCTTACACAGTCAAGCTACCATGAAGCCATCCTATGATGCAAGTTCAAGCTACCCTTAGGAGAGTGTAATTCCTCAATCCTACGCTACCATGAGATCTACTATCTCAAGATACCATGAAAGAATTCTATAATTCTAGTCAAGCTATCCTTAGGAGAGTATGGATCCTCAATCCTAAGCTACCATGTGAACTCCTAACTCAAGCTACCAAGCTTGGTCTTGTCTTACCAAGTCAAGCTATACATGAAGGGCTCTTAGGTCACATCTTCAAGCTATTCTAGTCTAACATGCTTTGATTCATTTTTGGTGATTAACCTTTAAAATCTAGAATCATTCTATGTGAGAAGACCTTTCACATTCTACATACATGCATTCATATAGTACTAGGTAGGTCGTGTGGGTAAAAGCCTTCCACAACAACTCTAGCCATTAGTATACCAATTTTATGCCAGTTATCTCATCAAATTAGACTTACTCTCAGAGCCCTAGTGATCAACATTCATGAATTCAAGCCCTATTCCCAAAGCTTTACTTCTTACAATCATCATACAAGTCTAGATCACAAGACATACTAGTCATAAGCTTCTTCTTTATGCAATTCTAGTCATAATTCATCATAAAGGCTCTACCTCATTCATTACTAGTCAATATCCATCATATGTACATTTTTCTGATTCAATTCATGTTCATATACTTCTATTCTTGAACAATTACTATACATGTCATCAATTCTAGAAGATCACCTTTGAATCCTCGATTTCACTTCACAAGGCATAAACCCACATCACTTGATTGATCAATTAGATTAGGGTTAACCATGGA
Source organism: Solanum etuberosum (assembly GCA_029582245.1). Lineage (NCBI taxonomy): Eukaryota > Viridiplantae > Streptophyta > Magnoliopsida > Solanales > Solanaceae > Solanum > Solanum etuberosum. Next base: position 84,137 of record JAJONR010001678.1, read on the forward strand.
AAACATGTAATATCATAAATTTATGATGATTCAATACTAAAATAATCATAAACAAGTATTGTCCACTCAATTGGAATCATACTCAACACTACCAACAATATAGGAAGAAACCCTAGCTAGAATTGGGGATTTTCTTCACAATTTGGGGAATTCTAGGGGGCTCTATGGATGGAAGAATCCATATATGAATAAGCTAACATACCTTGATTCAAAGCCCTCATAAAATCTTGCAACAATGGGGGATTTTGACCTAGCTTTCTTCTCTTCTTCTTCTTCTTCTTCTTCTTCACTTTCTAGAGAGAGGATTTTTGTGATGGAATTTGGGTTCTTTGGTGAAACTAGTATAATGAATTAGATTGACTTAGTTTAGGGGTCTAATAGGTTTATATAGGTGGTCTAATTACTAATAAAATGACAACACTTAACCCCTAACTAATAATGAACTAACTCCTAAGTCCCCAACTTAAATTAATTAAACTTCAAAACTGCCCCACCCACGAGACCCCGACCCATGGACCGTGGGTGGGTATACGGACCCTACTGGTCCTTTATGGATGGGGTACTGGGGGTCTATTTTAGGGGTCTTTACCCACGAACCCTTCCCACAGGGCGTGGGTCCACCTACGGTGAGTGAGTCCCAACCGTAGGTGTCCCCTTTTTGGGCAGCTTTTAGGGACTGATTTGGGTCCCCCTCAAGGACCCTTGGTTGGTCCTTGGGTGGTCGTACCTTGACCCCCTAGCCCTAAAACCTTCATTCTAAGTACGGGAAGTCATTTTACGATTCTAACCCTCACGTCAAAATTGAAAACTCTCACGTAAGGTCCTAGTTTGGTCTACTAGTTTCCGGGTGTTACAATATCTCCCCCTTGGGAACATTCATCCTCAAATGACATTTCTAAACACCTCTCAAAGGAAATTCTTTTAGACTAGCAGCCTATCATGCATGCAACACATCTATATGCACATAACCAAGGAGGAAAACTTCAACTCCAAACTAAATATTTTCAATGCAACACAAAGGAGTAGGAACTACATCTAAAAACCCAAAATGCATGAAATTCTATATCAACTCATATTCCAGGAGGAACTACCATCTTCTAGCTAAAACATGCTCAACATGCATTCATGGAGCCTATATGCAATCTATTCTCAAAGCATTTATTCTAGGAGGAATTCTTCAACTCCATACTAAGGCATGCTCATTAATTCATCTCATGAACTCAAATAGGCAACTCATACTCAATGCACTACAACATGAGGAAAATCAATTATAAAAACTTATTTTCTTTCAAAACACAAGCTTTCATGAACATGCATCATATAAGGAAATCATGGCACACACATAAACATATAATAACCTTACTATTTATGCACACCATCTCCCCCTTGGGAGTAAGCTTATACAAACTCTTTTAAACATCATTCATGCTAAAAACAACTTCAAAGTCTAACATATCAAAGTCATAAAAGACCAAACAATACCGAAACATAATGAAGCATGAAACACATACCGGTAGTCACACTAGGAGGACACTCTTGATCATTCTTAGCTTGGAGGACATGAAACCTATTATTTTTTTGGTCATTCTCATCCAGACCACTAGGATCAGCTTGCTTACCCTATCTTCTCATAGCTTTTGACTTACGACAATCTTTCATCTTGTGGCCACTCTCACCACAACTAAAGCAACCCTCTCTACCGGCCAAACACCTACCCTCATGTCTCCTTCCACACCTAGCACAAGTAGACCATGGAGGCTCATTACCATTTCCAGGTGGCTTAGGGTTAGACACCCTCTTATCCTTATACTTAGGAGCATTAGAAGAGCTTTGTCCGAAAAACTTTTATCGATTCCTAGAAAGACCATGTCCATCGGACCCATCATGGAAGGACTTATCATTGTCCAACCTAGACCTCTTTTTCTCCCTAGATTTCTCTTCCTTGAGTTTGTCTTCTTCCATTTGTTGGGCATAAACCATGAGACGTGAGATATCCATATCATTATGGAGCATTTCCGTACGACATTATTTTGCTACTATACCAGACACCCCCATCAAAAACCTAATCATCATATCCCTCGGATTTGCTACCATAGATGGAGCATACTTAGACAATACAGTAAATTTGAAGGCATACTCCTTAGCACTCATGCGACCTTGCTTAAGGTTGATAAACACTTCCACCTTGGCTTCCCTCAACTCTCGGGGAAAGAACCTATCAAGAAATGCTAGTTTGAACATTTCCCACTCTATGGGGCCCACTTCTACCGGCCTAGCATCTTCCCATTGTTCATACCATATTTGAGCAATATCTTTCAATTGGTAAGAGGCTAGCTTCGCTTTCTCTACTGAAGTCACCCCCATGATAGATAGTACTTTATACACCTCCTCTATAAGCCCATTAGGATCTTCTTCCACTTTGCAGCCACTAAACTCCGGAGAGTTCATCCTCAAAAACTCTCTCACTCTATAAGCAGGCATCACCCTTATTGGGTTTGCCGGAGCTACCACCTCCCTATTCACTTGTGCCGTCAAAGCTTGGGCCAATATTTGGAAAGCCGACGTAATCTTCGCATTCATCATATCTGGAGGATCAATTGGAGCTTAGGGAGGAGCTTGTGAAGGAGCTTGGAGAGGAACCAGTTGCTCCACATTGCCTTCCTCATCATTTCTAACATTAGCCCTTGTATTAGCCATATCCTGAAAACCATAAGGCACAAATTAGGAGAAAGACCTACTAAAGCTAAACTCTATGGCACGACTTAGAGAATGAAGAAATGAGATTTCCTAAACATCCAATAGCCTCCTATTCATAAATGTGGCGCGCTTCACATTTATCAACAAGACTCTACTAGACGTGGTTTGAGACAATCCTAGAACCATTCTAAAACCTTGTGCTCTGATTACCAAGTTTGTAACAACCCAGGGGTACACCCTAGATGTAACATGGCGTACTTGACCCCGAAGGGGTCTTATACAAGCCCTTAGCATAGCATAACATAAGATAATAGAAAAGTACGGAAATTTTAAAACTTTATCCATACGATAAAACGCAAGCGGAAGTCTTACTACACTTTGTCTCAAACCATCTAAACTGAACTTGAATAAAACTCTTGGGACACAACCTATACAATTGTCTCACTACAAGAAAATAAAAGACATAAAGGAAATGTTGGCTTCATCTTCGATGTTATGAGAACTCACCAATCTTCAACTTCTTGCTCCTTCTAAGAACCTAGCCTCCAAGATAGAACTCAAAGTAACCGGACCCTACATTTGATAAGAATGTAGACAAGATTATGCGTTAGTACAAATATACTAAATATGTTAGCTAGCATGAAATCATAAGAGCTTATCAAAAATGGTTAGTCAGCATGAGACATAAGCATAGGAGATAATAACATAGTCATAAGCATAATCTCCAACTTAAGCATCATATAAGCATAAGTCAACATAAGACATAATTCTTGAGCATAGGAGATACATCATATTCATGGCAGAGTCTACACTTAGACCTTCATATCATATGAGCACTACTCCTAAGTAACCTCAAGACACACTTGTGCAATGCATGAAGGGCATTCCATAATACCATTCACACTAAGCATAACCTTGAAGTCACCATATTCATACTTACCATTCATTAGTCTCATTCTTGACCTACTTCATATAGAAAAGGAAACTACAACCTTTAGTCAACATATCATGGAAGGCAACTATAGCAACACTCCAAGCTAAGCATACATCATATAAGAGAACACTTCTAGCTTCAAGTCATACTTGTGCAATGCATGAATAGCATCCCATACTACCATTCACATTAAGTACCACTTTAAGCCATCATACATACTTACTAGATTGGGGACTAGTCCCTCTATACTATTTTCCATATTCATTTAGGGTACTTTCCTATTTAGTACAAGGCAAGTCAATACACATGAATGAATTCTATTTATCAATTCAAGGCTACCAAGGAATAGCACCCTAATAGGCTAGACCAAGCTATCATGGAAAAACACATTAACATGCAAGTCCAAGCTATACAAGGAAGGGTACAATGTTCCATCCTAGCTACCATGCAGTCATTCTATGATGCTAGTGCAAGCTACCCTTAGGAGAGTATGATTTCTCAATCCTAAGCTACCATGAACTGGTCTTGGCCTAACCAAGTCAAGCTACCATGAAGGCATCTTATGATGCAAGTTCAAGCTACCCTTAGGAGAGTGTAATTCCTCAATCCTAGGCTACCATGAGATCTACTATATCAAGCTACCATGAAAGCATTCTATAATGCTAATCAAGCTATCCTTACGAGAGTATGAATCCTCACTCCTAAGCTACCATGAGAACTCCTAACTCAAGCTACCAAGCTTGGTCTTGTCTTACCAAGTTAAGCAATACATTAAGGGATCTTAGGCCAAATCTTCAAGCTATTCTAGTCTAACATGCTTTGATTCATTTTTGGTAATTAACCTTTGAAATCTAGAATCATTCTATGTGAGAAGACCTTTCACATTCTATATACATGCATTCATATAGTACTAGGTAGGTCAAGTGAGTAAAAGCCTTCCACAACAACTCTAGATATTAGTATACCAATTTTATTCAAGCTATCTCATCAAATTAGACATACTCTAAAAGATCTAGTGATCAACATTCATGAACTCAATCCCTATTCTCAAAGCTTTACTTCTTACAATCATCATACAAGTCTAGATCACAAGACATACTAGTCATAAGCTTCTTCTTTAAGCAATTCTAGTCATAATTCATCATAAAGACGCTACCTCATTCATTACTAGTCAAGATCCATCATATGTACATTTTTCTAATTCAATTCATGTTCACATATTTCTATTCTTGAACAATTACTATACATGTCATCAATTCTAGAAGATCACCTTTGACTCCTCGATTTCACTTCACAAGACATAAACCCACATCACCTGATTTCATCAATTATACTAGGGTTAACCATGGGAAACATGTAATATCATCAATATATCATTATTCAATACTAAAACAATCATACACAAGTATTATCCACTCAATTGGAATCATACTCCACAATATAGGAAGAAACCCTAACTAGAATTGGGGATTTTCTTCATAATTTGGGGAATTCAGTGGGCTCTATGGATGGAAGAATCCATAGATGAATAAGCTAATATACCTTGATTCAAATACCTCACAAAAGCTTGCAATAATGGGGGATTTTGACCTACCTTTCCTCTCTTCTTCTTCTTCTTCTTCTTCTTCACTTTCTAGAGAGAGGATTTTTTTGAGGAAATTTGGGTTCTTTGGTGAAACTAGAATAATGAATTAGATGACTTAGTTTAGGGGTCTAATAGTTTTATATAGGTGGTCTAATTACTAATAAAACGATACCACTTAACCCCTAACTAATACTGAACTAACCCCTAAGTCCCCAACTTAAAATAATTAAACTTCAAAACTGCCCCACCCACGAGACCCCGACCCACGGACCATGGGTGGGTCTATGGACCGTACTGGTCCTTCGTGGATGGGGTACTGGGGGTCTAATTTAGGGGTCTTGACCCACGACCCCTTCCCACGGGGTGTGGGTCCACCTACGGGGCGTGAGTTCCAACCGTAGGTGACCCTTTATTGGGCAGCTTTTAGGGACTGTTTTGGGTCCCCCTCAAGGACCCTTGGTTGGTCCTTGGGGGGTCTTAACTTGACGCCCTAGCCCTAAAACCTTCATCCTAAGTACGGGAAGTCATTTTACGATTCTAACCCTCACGTCAAACTCTAAAACCCTCACGTAAGGTCCTAGTTTGGTCTACTAGTTTTCGGGTGTTACAGGTGTTGACCCGAACCTCCGAGATACTAGATTCTGCCACATTATCACTCTGAGTTGGTGAGGGTGGTGGTGAGGTATGTAACTGTGCCATCTTTCTACGTGGGCCCATGTTACCTGAGGAAAATAAAAATGGATTAATAATCGAACAAGTAAAATGACACACTAACGGGTACTCAGAATTACCCTGTGTAATTACAATGTGATGCCCTGCCTTAAGAATGTCGTCACCCAATCTATCATTAGGAAGGGCCACGTAATCAAAACAAAAAATAGAATTAAATGTACAGAAAATAAAACATATATATATATATATACCATGTTCCGTGGAGACCATCGTGAATAAGAGATAGAGTTTTGGTTAAGCAGAGTTGCATACTGGTGTGGCTCACGGAGGGCTTCACGGGCCGTGAAGTGAACCACGGTCCATGATGACCCTCGTGGTCTTAGCCAATGGTCCTATCTTTGCTAAGTGTGGACCACGAGCATTTTCACGACCCATGATGCCCTTCAAGGTCCATGAAGTCTATCGTGGACTTACACTTAGCACTTTACCAGTGACCGTTTCTTTCAAATATGCACCATATCAGAATTCAACCCTTTGCAGCACACAATCACCCGTTTACGAGACATTTGAGCACATGTATAGCACTACAAAACAATCATTATCAAAATACGAGCATTTTATTCCTAATACAAGCAGACCCACAAACACATATTCATGTTGTCGCAATTTAAACACATTTTATTGGTAAGAACTCACTTGGGCATACTATACTCACACAAATCAGACTCCAATTCACAATCATATCATCATCCAACACCATTTCCTCACAAATAAAACCTACCCACAAGAGAACACGATCGATTTCCACCAATTTAAACAAACCCACAACAATTAAGTACTATCAATGATCATTCATCACATAATACTGCTAAAATTCGAATCAACAAAGTAATTATAATTTGCCTATCTATAAGATCAAATTTATAACAAGTTAATAGAAGAACTTACTTCGAATTGGATCAAAATTTTTGCCCAAAACGAGAAAAGAGGAACTTCACTTTGATTTCTTGACAAGAGAGAACTAGGGTTTCGATTTCTTGATGAATTGTGGAGTTAAGAATGTTGCAAAATTGCAAAATTACCTTTAGAACCGTTATGGATGAGAGGGAAGAGGAAGAAACTAACCCTTGGTGCTTTAAGAGACATATATAATATTTAAAATCTACTTTTTTTTGCACGCAAGTCGGGTCGGGTTCTGGTACTACTGACTAAGGATGAAGGACTATGAAGAGGCTCGTGAAGAGAACCACGGTCCGTGGAGGTGTCCGTGAACAAGACTTGGGTGAGAAATCTAACCTGAGGTTCACGAGAGGCTAAACGGTCCGTACAAAGCCTGACGGCCCGTGAACCCTTCTTTGAACCAAATTCCACTAGCTCCTTTAGGGATCTAGTGATTGAGACGGGCTGTGAAGTTGCCCGTGATTGGCACCACGCCCCGTGGGACTGCCCATGAAGGTCTTCCTAAGCCCAGCTCCTCACTTCTTTGTCTAATTCTTTCCTTCACACACCAGCACATAATGACTCTATAAAAATAATGAAAAATGCTAAAATGTAAACTACCTAGTACATTTACAATCTTGGGTTGCCTCCCAAGCAGCGCACAATTTAAGGTCGCGGCACGACGCAGGTTACTTGATTACTCAGACTTCATCAAGCTTGCATTCCTCCACTATTTTTTCTTTCTCTGGGACTCCTAGGTATGCCTTGATTCGCTGACCATTTTCTTGAACCTCTCGCCCTTGTCATTCCCAAGCTCAATAGCACCTGATTAACACTACTAGAAATTTGACCTACTGCCACACATTTTTGGCGACACATTTACAACCGTTGCAATATATTATCTATTGCAATGGTTATGACTGTTGCAACATATCAAGGGATCTAATAGAACAATAATTAAAAATAACCGTGGCATCATTCTTACAACCATTGCTATAGATTTTATAAGGCAACATACTTTACAAACGTCGCACTAAAAGACTCTGTGGCAACGGTTATTTTAGTTAAAAAAATTATTTTTTAACCCATAAATTTTATTCCCCAAAGATATATTTCCCTCTACTTTAGCTAAAGTGTAATTTATTTCATTTAGGGTAATATTTTTAGTCTTCTTCCAAAAGGGTTTCTGAAAAATCGAAAGAATAACGATGAGCTCCGGTTAATGGCAGTAGATTTCTTCAACATGCTCCGGTCTTCTTCTTCTTTAGAGTGAGGTAGTCTTCTTCTTCGGTCTGACAAGTCTTCTTCAGTTCATCTCCATTGGTCTTATTCTCCAACAGTAATCTTCTTCGACCACAAGCTTTTGCATATAAAGGTGTACTATTTTTAAGTTTCCTTTGTCTACTCCATTATTTATAAGTCCCCATTGTGTCTAATTTGTTATGCATATACTATTTTTTATAATCTGAAACTCCATCGAAGGGTTTCTCAAAAGTCTTAAAAATAACAAGTGGGTTTGTCTGCAATTTATGTTGTTTGTTCCAATTTAGGTCAGCGATGTAATCTATTTATGGTTTTGAGTTTGTAATTCAGATTTGTTGAAGATTTTTGAACTCACTGCGAAAGTTCATTAAGAAGCTTTGTTTCAATTTTATTAGTATCATCTAGAAATAGAGAATTTTCTCGTCCAAAATACAAAGACTCATCCTCTAAAACAGGGGTTATTTTCAATTTTTTCTAGGATTGGAGACTCTTTTGCCTTCCGAAGCTCATCGAAATCAGCTCGTGGTCGTGGAAGCTTGTGGCTAGCTTGTGCTCGTCCCAATGTCGCTGCTCCAAAGAAGGTAATTCCTTTTCATTTGATTTCGTTTTTTCAGCTTTTGAAATTATAGTTTAAACTCTGAATACTCTTTTATATGTTCTAGTTTCTTATTTGAAATTTGGATTAATTGATTGTTCTATGTGACTCAATCTGCTAGTATGTTAAAATCTTACTGATTTAGTTTGCTTTCTATACTAGTTGATGCCTTTTCTAGTTTTCATTTCTATTCCTTACGGTGATTTGTGTTCCTGTTTGAATTTCCTTCAATATTAAGTTTGTTTCTTATAATAATGTGTCTAAATGTGTTTATGTTTTGAATCATATACTCCTTATTTGATTTTTGCAGATGTTGGTCTTGTTTTCTATAATGTTACGGTTCGTATGTCAATGGATGTAAACATCCATTATGACTATTTACTATTTTAAAAGACCGGATGTTTTGGCTTTTTTTTTAATTAGTTTCCGAATTTGGCTGGTTTTTTTTGTGTCTTGTTTGTTGTGAATAGAGTCAGCACTTCATCCTAATCCTCTTGGTTTGATATCTTTCGCATGTTCGAGTTCGGGGCTTATTATAAGTAGAATTTAAAGTTTATTCTCTTGTCAATTGAATTTGTTGGCCTTGTTACATGTTCCGAGTAGTGTGAGTTATGTTCTTTGTCAACAAGCATTCTGGGTTGTTTCTGCTTAAGGTAATTAATTTAAGTGTCATTGCTTCTGATCGGATTTTCGAAGGATTGGTTTAGTATGTATTTTGTTAGAGTTAAGTCGTTTGTGCTTGCCAAATTATGAAATCTGATAGTTTATCAATCTTGTTATTTTTTTCCCTCGAATTGGTCAGTCGTACCCTTCTTACATGCTAGACGATTAACTGTATAACATTTGTTTGATTTCATTTCTTATTCCATATTGTGGAAGCCCTATACCTTATATAAAGTCCTTGGAAATTGCATATACAGATTTCTAAAGTTTTGAATTTGCTAGACTCTTATTTGTTTAGCTTCTGATGGCTTTTCTCTAAAAATTGGCATTTTATATTTAGGGATCTTTTGAGAATTTGATGTTGAACCTTGGAGTTTCAGATTTGTTTTTCGGTAAACTGATTAGGAAATACTAACTTTGCACTTGCAAGTCCTCATGATGTATTAATTTTTAGCTTGTAGATTCTGATTTACCTTACTCAGCTACAAGTGACTCATGTCATTTGGTTGTCCATTAACATGCATTAAAAACTCTTTAAATGTAAATTTTGTTGTATAAAGATAATGGACTGAGTTTTGTAGTTTATGTAAGATCAGCTTATGAAAATGAAAACAAGGACGAGCTCTTGAAGTTAAGCATTATGTAAGGTTATGTACAAGCATTGACAAAAAAAAGTTAGGTCTGGACAATGCAAATAGCCTTTTTTGTTTTAATAAATCCAAAAAATATTGATTCTCCCATTCCATTAAATTTTCAGCATGTGACCAAATGTGAATTTGTTAAAAAATGATTGATGAACTTGCTCTAATCTTAAGAAAATCATTCAGCATTCTGGTTTTTTCAGCAAAATACTAGAAAACTTGCATTCATGAATCATTTAACTACACTAAATATCTACTTTTTATGTTTCCTGTAGAAAATCCTTTCAATAAGGCTAACACTAAGTTATTCAAGATGAAAAAGTCAGATTGTGTGCTAGTTGAAACTATCTGATTTCATTGTTAACAAGGTGAAAGATGAATTAATGTTTTTGTATTACAACTCCAAGACAGCTAAAGGCTGGCATTTCTGCTTCTGCTGGTCCATCACTTGCTGACATTATTAGAAGCATAGATGTACTACCCTTACAGTTAGGTTAGGATGCTTGTTCAAAAATAATGTTCCATCTCCATTTACTGCCTCATTCTTGTTTAATGCTGCTAGACTGATCACTTCAACTCCTAATTTATCAGCTCTAAGAATTAATTTTTCTATTAATACCATCTCCTGCAAATGGCAAAACTACTGAAACCAAAGCGAGGGATAACCTATGTTTAGTGCACGTAGCCATTTAGATAGTATAAAGTTTCAAAAAACTTGGAGTAGATCCACATGATTTGCTTCTAAAAAGAATCTTTGTTTATGTATAATTGTACTTTCTTTCTTTATGCTCATTTGCTATTGTCACTTTTATTGTTGTTGTTGTTGTTCCATCGGAAAGTTAGATTTATGCAGTTCTACTGATAAAAAATATGCTTTTTAAGTTCTTGGTGATTATTTGTTTAGATTTGAATAGTCATTAGTCAACAAGAGCCTTCGAAAAGAAACAAAAGAGAAAAAAAGAACTTCGCTAAACCTGGATCATTATCATTCTTGGCAAATCAAAAACGACGATTATTGACAACAAATGAAATTGTTCAAGCTATAGAGTCAGAGAAAGGACATCTTCTAAAATTAATTGAAGAACAACAACCAGACGTAGCACCACAATCTGAAGAAAATGGACAATCTGAAGCAATTGGACAATCTATAGAGGAACAACCTTTAGAAGAGCAAGTGTAAATTAATTCTATCATTCCTCCAACAAATGAACAATCTAAAGAACAAGGTAACATATATGCTTACAAACTTCTTGAATTCATTCATGATTTCTAATTTCTTGTATTTTCTTATAGTTGAAGGCCTTCCGACTCAAAACACAAGAGGCAGAACACAAGTGCATAATGTACATTGCCGACGCAAGCGAAAATTGATCACACTGAATAGGTGAAATCAACCTATTGGTCCTACTGATGAAGTTGTAACACATTTAAGTAGATTCCTAGGAACATTGGCAAGAACTGCGACACTTAGAGAGCACCTCAAATATTGGAAGTCTGAGAAATTCAAGGTAAAGTGTATTTCAAAGTCTGAAGTTGACCACTTTTTTATTTTTCTATTCTCTTCTGTGATAGTGTTTTTGTTGCAGCTTGATTTTTTCAAGGTGATATTTGAGTGTGCGACTCTAAAGTAACCTATTTTTTCCTTTCAACAAAAAAAACTTTTATTCACATCATTTTAAGTGTATCAAAAATGTGACAAATTGCACTTATTTGTACCATTAATCAGTTAATGTGTAATGTAGTTTCTTCTTCCAGTGTGGTAATTGGTCTGATGTTTTGATGTTTTAAGCAACCCGCTCTTCAGGCTATACTCGGGGTTGAAACATATTTTATAACTTAGTCACTTTATCTTTCATTGAAGCCAAATGCGATTCACATATAAGTAGAGAGATGATGTGTATGGATCAATATGTATCCTCCACTGATGTTCATTGAGTGGGATTGTTATATCTAGCTCATTGTTAAGTAGAGAAGAATAATCAGTTGTATCACCTAAGTAAATTTCTTGTACTTTATCAATTTATAACATTCAAATTTTACCTTTGGATATTACTTAGAAAATAAGGAGCATTGACCTTGTCTAGAATATTCGGTAGCACCATAAGCTTTCAGTTTACATTATTCATTTATTTTTTTGCAAAAAATGTCTGAAACAAATACTAAGAATCGGAAAAAGCTGATGAACCCACACACCACAGGCAAAAAGAGTTTTGCTCTAGTCTGTTACAAATTGGTGTGTTCTCTTATTTATTATAAATTCTTGACCTGTTATTTAAGCAATTTTTAGTATTTATTTTTGTGTGACTAGGAAAAAGAACAGAAAACTGTATCAGCTAAGGAGATCTTCGTGGTCACAAGTACAAGGAAACCTGGGCGTTTATAAAAGACCTCGAATGAAAATACAACTAGTAAAATTGTATGAATGTTGTCTATTTAAGAGTATTTATTGAGATCAAATGTGTTCTAAATTTTAATTTACATGAGTGCTTGTTGGATATTCTTCGTTAGGCTGAAATGGAAGAAATTGAAACAAAAATGGACACAAATGTTCAGTCTGTTGATGCATTTTCAGCCGTCATGGGTCCTGAACATCCGGGACGTCTAAGACTATATGGAGTGGGGGTTACAAAGACTACATTGAAAAGAAAAGCTGGAAATTCTGACCAATCTTTAAATGTCACAGATGATGTAGTGCAACAAATGCAAAAAATGGAGAAACAAATGGTGGAACAAAAGAAACTATGCAACAAGAAGTTATAACATATATAATTGCACAACTTCAGAATGCAGGATTAATTGATCGTAACAAACTAGCTGCATTGTCCATTCCTCCTCCAAGAGAAACGAGTACTTCTGCACAAGCGGCTGATCAAGGTTAGATTCGCTTCTTCTTCTTCTTCTTCTTCTTCTTCTTCTTCTTCTTCTTCTTCTTCTTCTTCTTCTTCTTCTTCTTCTTCTTCTTCTTCTTCTTCTTCTTCTTCTTCTTCTTCTCCTTCTTCTCCTTCTTCTCCTTCTTCTCCTTCTTCTTCTTCTTCTTCTTCTCCTTCTTCTTCTCCTTCTTCTTCTCCTTCTTCTTCTCCTTCTTCTTCTCCTCCTTCTTCTCCTCCTTCTCCTCCTTCTCCTCCTTCTCCTCCTTCTCCTCCTTCTCCTCCTTCTCCTCCTTCTCCTTCTCCTTCTCCTTCTCCTTCTCCTCCTCCTCCTCCTCCTCCTCCT
>JAJONR010001679.1:0-143602 GCA_029582245.1 Solanum etuberosum
GTTATCATTGCAGTCTCACCAGTCACCACTCACCCAGCAATCGGTACATCAAAATAGTACTAAAGCACTTTACTATACTTTCCATCTGATGATGATGTAGTATAATATACGATACTGAACAATTATTGAAACCAAAATCAACTGTGCGACTTTAGCTGGTTATCATTGCAGTCTCACCAGTCACCACTCACCCAGCAATCGGTACATCAAAATAGTACTAAAGCACTTTACTATACTTTCCATCTGATGATGATGTAGTATAATATACGATACTGAACAATTATTGAAACCAAAATCAACTGTGCGACTTTAGCTGGTTATCATTGCAGTCTCACCAGTCACCACTCACCCAGCAATCGGTACATCAAAATAGTACTAAAGCACTTTACTATACTTTCCATCTGATGATGATGTAGTATAATATACGATACTGAACAATTATTGAAACCAAAATCAACTGTGCGACTTTAGCTGGTTATCATTGCAGTCTCACCAGTCACCACTCACCCAGCAATCGGTACATCAAAATAGTACTAAAGCACTTTACTATACTTTCCATCTGATGATGATGTCGAAACAGATGAGAACCTACTGTTAGAGTTAACTGGAAATAACATCAACCTAAACAAAAAGCGACCAAACTTTTTTGTGTAGTTCATTCATCATCATCGTCGCAGGCAAACAGTTCATCAAGTTGATCATCTGTCCATTGAGGCAGTGACACTTTCGGAGCAATTGGGTGTCTATGATTGTTGACTTCATCAGTAACCGGAATTACTGGATCAAAGTGGTTCTTTGTTGGACTCTCTCTTTTGTTCCTCGGAGTGAGGATTCCCCGAGAATTCTCTCCCATTTGCTGATTATTATCTTCATTAAAAGTGCCTCTGTTTCTGACTGTTCCTTCAAATCCTTTGGCACTACTCTGTATCTGCTGGAGACATTCTTTGTCATCAACTGAGGTCTTCTTAAAGCCACTGCTGTTGTTGCATATGTAGCTATCTGGAAATTGATTTTCCTTCTCCATTTGAATCTCACTACGGAAATTTCCACCTGTAGAGCACTCTATGGTCCTATCATCTAGGATATCTTCAATTGAAACGTTGTCCGTGATCTGCAGTGCATAAGATTTTCCAGCAGAGGCTGATGCTGCTAAATTTTATGAATAATTAGCCAGAATACTAGAAACCTTTCTTATAAAATATAAACCATTGATAGTGCAACTGTCCAAGGAAAATCCTCCTAGTATAATGACTTCCCATAGTACATAATAGAAAAGAAATATCAACCCTCACCACTTTCAGGATCACTGTAGCTGACTTCATATGCTGCGAGGCTGTTCACTAATGGAGGTCCACTTTCCTTGCAGAAAACCTGCAGGTAAGGCACTTAAAGCTCTTAGGAGGATATTCAACGCTTTATCAATTATGATACACAATTGACAAGTTTTTATAGCATTCTACTGTTCTTATAGAATTATGAAGCATATGTGGTACCCGGTGGAAGTACATATGAGGCTAAGTGCTCACTGTAGAATATCAAATTAGAGGATACAAGACAAAGAACACCAACTTCCAATAGTCTTCATCTAATAGCCTTATGGGTCAGTGAAGATCAAAAACTCTTGCATATAATTCCTTAGTCAATTGCAGATATTTTATATTGAGCTATTGTAGTATCTAAGAGCAAAGAAGAGGGAGGGAGAGAGCACTAGAGAATGCTAACTCGGGATGAAGGAAGATTTACTCATACATATTGACAGAATCATGTCTCAGGCAACTATAAATCCATTACATGGACAAAGTAGCATAACCACATAAGCAGAGAATTCAGGAACACAGATGTATGGAGATTAGAAACAAATATATGGTGATAATATCATTGATCTGATAGTCCTCGGAACAGACTTCTGCCAAATCCGTTTCTATATCTACTGTATCCAATTATGCGAGTTGCACTAAGAAGAAATGAGGTTAATTGACATTGATGACATACAGTTTTTCAGTGTTTGTTTAATTGGTGCTTCTAATTGAAGCTTCATGACCACATGCAAAAGCATTCCTAATGGAATCATGTTTTTCGTCCCTAGAACACAACTTTTAACTTAGAACTGAAGTAATCTCAGCTTTGCAGTTAGCACAAAATTACATGAAGGGGAATAAGCTCGTTCAGCTAATTAGAACAGATATAACTTCAAGACACGAATTGAAAAAAATTCTCAGATGTATTCACTCTTGTTCCTGAAAGATTGCAGTCAATGATAGCAATGTATGGGTGTAATGAGTTCTGGAATCCATAATAGTAAGCTAAGCCTGTGACTTATCAAAAAATAATAGGCTAGCATGCGCACCTTTGTCAAGTTCGCGAGTGTTATGTTAAGATAATATGCTGAGCTTGAAGGGCAAAACACTGCAACCTGGATTCCAAAATTAGGTCAGCTGTTTTTAAGTAATGTGAAAATATTACACATCCATTATATTTCGGAGATCTCTGAAGATATAACAGGGAGAAGACAAGTGAGATATCATAATGTGGGAAGGACCCTCCACCTTCAACCAAGAGTTTGAGGCTTCATTTCAAAGGGATCCAAGTAGGAAAAGGGCCACTGTTGACTCCTGGGAAGAGGAGTTGAGAGGTTGGTTTGAACTAGTCAAAGAAAGAAAGAAAAATTGTAACAGGAGGAACCTTTTGCAGGATCAAAACTGCACCAATGCAAATATCCTTTCCATGCTGACTTTCGCCAAGTACTTTGTGATGAATGCTAGCACCAATTGAGCCTGTAGGATCCTAAATTAGGAACTAATCAAATCAGTTGCAACTTGCAAACTTCTTTTCACTGTTATCAACATTATACTCAAAAGAACTATACCTTCAAAGTCACCATCAGACCACCAAGACCATTCTGTGTGCAAGACTTAACAACTGCCACAACCTATGAAAACAATAATTGCCAGGAGTAAGGCTATTGCAGAAATTTGTGCAGTGATACATTCCAGGGCCTAGTATTTCAACTATTGTCTCATTTCTTTCTGGAAAATAGCATTGCTGTATTCACTTTTCTAATCCTTGTTCCATGAACCCAGTACGAAAAAGGTGAAAATACCTGATCGACCCTAGCAGCTTCTAGGCATTTATTGACAGAGCTCAATGGCGTACATCGAATTTTCCCATTCTCCGCACCTGAATGAACATACATGTAATACCAAAACCATGATTAAAAAAAACACCCGAAAGGATAGTACTACCTCCAAGTAAAGACTAAAACCCTAAATTTCATACCAACAAACTCAAGAGCGCAAAGCCATGGATTGGATTGGAAATCGTAGTCGAACTCCGTAGAATTTTCGACGGCTCTCCTAATATACTCTTGCGTAGGTATTGGATTGTCCCTTTGAGAGGAAATGGAACTATGACATTGACGATCGTGAGTCCGTTGGAGCATGGCAGATTGTACGGCACCTGCCGGCCCGGGAATGAGGCGTTGAGGCGGCGATTGTAACTGATTATGAGAACTTTCTAGTTGTGAGGATTCTGGAGTTCGAGAAGGCGGCGTGAGAAGCGCCGGAGAAGATGAAGTGGAAGTAGATGTGGAGGGATTAGGGTTTTGGTGGAGTCGCTTACAAGGACGGAGAAGAGAGTGGAGATCGGAATCGTCTACATCCAGTGCTTCCCATGGCTCCATCTTTGCAGCGTGATCTTTTTGGAGGGAAAATCGGTAGAGGCCTGCGGGGTGGGTTTTCTTGGATTGGATTTGGCCTTGGGCCCATTGAACTGACATAGTCTAATAGGCCCGGTGAAGGACAGCCCAATAGGCTATAGCGGTTGCAAGTGAATCCATGAAAAACTTTATTATATGTCCGGAAAAGGATAAAAAATACTCTTAAATTATATGAAATGATCAAAAAAGAATTTTTAGTAATTTCACATAAACATGGAGAATTTTTATTCATTTTACATAATTAAAAAGCATATTTTTTACCCTTTTTCGTTGTGTGTCTCACACGATTGACACCCAAGTAAGACGTGAGTTCACTTCTTTGTGGAATAACAAGACGTCTCAATATAATTAATGTTAGTTATGTGAGACACATAAACAATAATAATATTGATAAGAAAACTAGACAATGTTCGATTACTTGCCAACCATCTATCTTAATCTTCGACATTCATATCTTCTTACCTAGTGTCATGTCCTAAGCAGATTACAATTGTGACACGTTTTGTGTAATCACCTCTCCCATATACTTTTTTGTTCTACCGAGCCACTATGTTCAATTTCTCATACCTGCTCACTGGACATTTGTACATCTTCTCTTTACATGCTTGATCATTTCAATATTTTCTTTCTTATTTTGTCCACCAAGACTTAAGAAGCTCTTCTCAATTTTCTTTATTTCTAATGTTAAACTCTCCTAATACGTCCAAGAACACCCGTGACTAGATTTATGAAAATGATTGGCACGTTTTTTATTAAAGAGAATTCCACGTGGTTGGCCATTAGTGGCGGGCCTCACATCAAATACTACCAAATTGAAACACCAAACACATTCAACATTGTGCAAAGTAGTGGTGGCCAAACAACAGAATAAATACTTGTGGGTCCTATGTGGAAAAGTCAAAAACATTGCGTACTCATTGTGAAGTCGCTTTTTATCGCGACACGTAGCTATCAAAGAAAAAATCAATTTAGCAATAATAATTTTGATTTTTAATTGCATCTTTCTGAACATCAGCAAGCAGCAATGGAGAATCTTTTGGGTCTTCTGAGAATACGAGTCAAGAAAGGTGTAAATCTCGCCGTTCGTGATGTTCGCAGCAGCGATACCTATGTTGTCGTCCAGATGGCTAAACAGGTCCCAATTCCACTAATTTTTCTTCTTTTTTTTAACTGTTCCGTACTTTTTAAAAATCGAATTTTTGGTCTATTACTTTGATTTTAATGTTTGATATTTGCTGATATGATCATTTATGGAAGAATTTTCAAGTTTCATGTCAGGAAAGTTACATTTAAGTCTATGAACATTTATCACCCACTTGACTGCCTGTAATTTTATTTTCTAGAATTTAGCCATCTGGGTTTATAATCAGTTTGCTTGACATCTGAAGGATGATTTATGTTGAAATTATACCAAAAAGGTATCATCTTTTAGTGGAAATTCTGGTTACAATCGTTTTTTTTTTTTTTGGGGAAGTCTTCTAAGTCAAAATGATTATCTCCTGTAGACTGTAGTTAGTATTCTTTTTAGATGTCTTTTTAAGTTTGGACTTTCAGAATGGGGCTGCGGAAGGGGTGTTGAAGTTTCTTTATTTTAAGCAGTTCTATTATATTTTTTAGTCTTCCCTTCTAGAAAAAGAATGTGGTGTTGTCGAAAAAGGCATGTTCTTTTAGTAGTATACTAAGGAGTCTTTGAATGTGTAAGGTGTGCTGTTGTAATTCTTGTTTTGCCAAGGTTCCTGAATTTCGGCCTTCTATGTGTTGAGTCTGGAGCGATAAACCCTTTTGGCTGATGCAGATTTGTGAAGTTTATGCCATGATAAGTACTAGGTTCTTGGAGCTTGACCTTCCAGGTTCTGAAAAGTAAATTAATAGGGTAGAATGGGTCGTGTATGTGTTTGAGGCAGGGGTGGAGCTAGGTAGGTTCGAGGCAGAACCCCTTCGACAAAAAAGTACACTCTTTATGCACAGTTAAAACTATTTTATGTATATATTGTAGATGTTGAACCCCCTTCAGTGAAAATCTTTTGATTTGTTGTACTGTTATCATCTTGTTTTACTACTCCTCTGAGTTTACAAAAAGAGCACCATTTTTGTTACCCGTTTCATGTACTAAATTAGGTCATAAGATAACAATGTCTTTAGTAATATGTGACTTGTAATATCTGGTTTTTTTTGCCATGATGCATGACTCAGTTGGTACTTTGAGCTTCCCAAGCCAGGGAGTGAAATGACAACTACTATCTTACTAGCAGAAGAAATAACATAAGGACTCGAATACTTGGCTTTTCTTTACGTTCAATGCTCTGACTACTGTGTTATTTTGTTATTAACTACATGAAAGGTTGGAAGCCACAGATTTGCAATGTGGTGTAAAATGTGAATTCTTCCTCTTTGATGTATATTATTGATTGCTCTCAGTCAGTTTTTTGACTTGCCTGTTTTTCAACTTGAATGCAGAAATTGAAGACTCGAGTTGTAAAAAAGGATGTTAATCCTGAGTGGAATGAAGATTTAACTCTTTCTGTTGCAGATCCCAATCTTCCTGTTATGCTGGTAAAGTTTCTTGTTTGCTGGTTTTCATATAAGATAAGACCCTATCTGTTTTGCAGAAAACATAACCATTTCTCGCTAATAATCACTTGCTGGGTGCTTTGATCAAATATTCCTACATAAACTATACACTTTCCGCTGTTCGTATTTCTTGTTTATGTTTTCTTGTTTCTGCCTGTTTCCAGACTGTCTATGATCATGATTCGTTCAGCAAAGATGACAAAATGGGAGATGCAGAATTTGACATCAAACCATTAATAGAGGCTCTGAAGATGAACTTAAGTGGCCTCCCAGATGGCACCATTATAACAAGAATACAACCAAGCCGATCTAACTGCCTGTCCGAAGAGTCTAATGTTGTATGGAAAGATGGCCAGGTTGTGCAAAATATGTGCCTAAGATTGAGAAATGTGGAATGTGGAGAAGTCGAACTTCAACTTCAGTGGATCAACATTCCTGGTTCGAAGGGTTTATAGAATACAGCGTGTGGTATATATATCTGGTTGCTGTTAGCTGGCTATCTGCAGTGTATGAACTGGTTTGTGCTCTCACAACTGATCTCTGGTTGTAATAAATGGAGTTTGTAATATAGAAGTTCAATTAAGAACTACCTTTGACACTGCACCAATCTGTTGGGCAAGGTTTCTAGCTTGAATAACACTGTAGTTATATATGGTGAGTAATCAAGTGCACACTTTTGTGTGCATATTATGGTAGTACTCCTCCTCCTCATTTTATGTGATAGCCTTTCGTTTTTAGTTTCGTTCCAGAAAAATGTCATCTTACTATAATTAGAAACTATTTTACTTTAACGAAAAATGTCATCTTACTATAATTAGAAACTATTTTACTTTAAAATATTTTTTTTACCCTTAATGAAATGATTTTCAACCACACAAATATCTAAGAATTGTTTTAAATCACAAGTTTCAAAAAAAAAAAAAAAATTCTTAAATATCGTGTCAGGTCAAAATATAAGATGGAGAGAGTATTTAATATTTGCATGCTAAACACTTTCCTTACTTTTCTTCTGTTTATATTGCTTTCAGATTTGAAATACCATTGATCGGAATTGGATGCTTAATTCGACTTCATTAAAGATAAAGTAATCACTGATAGAGATGTTCAAAATCAAATAGTAATCAATAATTCAAATTGAAAAATAGTTATTGGCTTATTTGTTTAGCGGTTTCACAATGGTTTTAATTTTTTGGTAATTAGGTTATCGATTCTTAAAGATTTGAGGTTTTTTCTTAACGGGTTAATCAATGATTTGATAGTAAATTAATAAATTATATTCATATCATTCGGTATATAGAGTCCTCGACTTATGACTTAGTTTATATTTTTATTTCTAATTTTCTCAAACTCTCCATTATTCTACAAGATGTCCGGGTATGTTTTTGACCAAAATACAACCTGTCAACTAATGTGCAAGGTTTATTTGGTTTGTCACATTATTTCTAAGTGATTTTCAATTTTAAAAAATTGTATATATAATTTTAACGGTTAAAACAATAATCGAACTCAATAATTGACAATTAAAACAATGATATCAATATCTTAATAATTCTTCAATGTATTGATATAAATCGAATCGATATTGGTATGGTTGGCCTCACATCAACCAAATTGAAACACCATACACATCCAACAATGTGCAAAGTAGTGGTAGCCCTTTGAAAATACTACAATCAATTGGCAAATCCCTTACAATACACTCGATTATTTGACCCAACAATAATTTCATTTTAAATTGCATCTTTCATACTTTTGATCAATAATGTAATTATTAGGATTCTTTTTTATTGATTATCAAATATTTTTGTATTTTTCTCCAATAAATTGACTTGTTATAGGATAACTCGTTTTCTTCTTCTCTAATTTTTTTTATTTTTTATTTGAAAAGACGTTGCCTTTGTAGATTTGACCAGAAAGAGTTTATTTGACTTGGTGTACGTGGGGAGGTTGTAAGGGAAAATTCAACTAACTCATAGTTGCTACCAAATTATATGTTACAACTAAGTGTTGCTATCACATTACGTATAATATGAACTCCCACATATCATATTACTTTATTTAAGCTAATCTAAAATTAATACTCCATTATACGAAAAATAAAGAAAACATAAAATTATAAGTATTGATAAGATTAAAAAATAATTATATTTGTCAGAAGATGCAAGTAGCATTTCTTAAGAATAAAATGAGAGAAGTTGTTTGATATAATTTGATCAAATCCTCCAACAACATATAGACCGTATCAATTCATGAACGTAAAACTAGAACAAGGACGACATTAAAAGATAACAAGATAGATATAATTGTAATTACTTTTAATTAATGTAGACTTATCTAAAGATTGGTTACAACTCATTTCACGGACCTAATAGGAGTCAAACTTCATTTTGATTCAAAATCTATAGATTACATCAATAATAGAAACTCAACTCTAAGTGAAAACTCTGTTAATATAAAATATTTGTAACTTTTATTTAATATATTTAATTGTATTAATTTATGACACAAGTTTATAATGTTTGATAACTAGTTAGGAAATAAGTTATTCATGTATAAAATTTATACGCTTGTTTATGATTTTAAAATCCACATAATTAATACTTGTATAATTTATGATAAAATAAAATAACTAATACCCACGTAATTCTAAATGGTTATCAAACGATCCTAATTTTTGTGTAGAATTAAAAAGTATCAAGAATTATTTATTGAAAGACATTATGATACCTTTGATATATGCTTAATTTGAAATTGCAAGATTCAAATTTTATTTTTTAGAATTTTGTATTAGATTAAAGGGAAAATTGTATAAAATAGCAAACTATTAATTCAAATTAAATGCTATAATCACAGTTTGATTTAATTGTAAACCGTAGCAAACTTTTGTCATTCGCCTCTCTCCCTGAAATTCTCGCTCGCCACTCTCGTTTCTCGCTGGCAGTCTCTCCCTCGCCTTTCTCACTTTGATACAAACATAAATGAATAAAATGCATTTGTGTTTGTATAAAGTGAAAGAAAACTGTATATATACATATCTTCTCGTTCGCCTCTCTCCCTAGAGAATCTCGCTCGCCACTCTCACTTCCTCTCTCACTTTATACAAACACAAATGTATAATTTGCATTTGTGTTTGTATAAAGCGAGAGAAAATTGTATATACAAATACAAATACATATATTTTTGTCCTATACACTTATAATTATACAAATACAGATTTCCCGCCTAGTTTTCTTTTGTCTTTTTCTCTTTCATTCTTTATACAAACATAGATTATATAATTGATTCTTTTGTATATGTATACCGAAACAGATTATACAATTGATTCTTTTTGTATATGTATTCCGAAGTATACATATTAATAGTCACAACAAACATAAAGTTTGCTATGGAGCACAATTATACAAACTATAGCTATAACATATAAATATGATTTTTATATTTGCTAAACCTAAAATTTACTCTAGATTAATATACAACAAACAAATTAAAACGTAGAGAGGTTTTTATAATGGAAAGAGTAGAAGCTTTAATTACCAACAACATCAGCAAGCAGCCACCAAAAGTTTCAAATGGAAAATCTTTTGGGTCTTCTCAGAGTACGAGTCAAAAGAGGCATCAATCTCGCCGTTCGTGATGTTCGCAGCAGCGATCCCTACGTTGTCGTCAAGATGGCTAAACAGGTTCCAATTCCACAAATTTCTTCTTCTTTTTTTACTGTTTCTTAATTTTTTTATCGGATTTTTGGTTGAGTTTTTCGTCTACTACTGTGATTTTCACGTTTGATAGCTGCTGATATAATCATTTATGGAGGAATTTTCAAATTTCATGTAAGGAAAAGTTATTAAGTCTATGATCATTGATCACCCACTGGCTGTAATTTTTTTTCTAGAATTTATGCATCTGGGTTTATAATCAGTTTGCTTGACATATGAAGGATCTGTATAAAATTTTATGTGGAAATTACACTAGAAAGATATCATCTTTAGCGTTACCAGTTCAAGTTTGACAATGGGTTCGGTTTTATTGGGATTTATTAATGTTGTAATCAGAAGAAAAAAAAGACACCGCCCCTTTTATTTTTCCCCCTTTCTTAACCCAGTTTAGAATTAAAATCATAGGGTTTAATTTTACATTTGGTGGTTGTTCTGGTTACAATCTTTTTTTGGAAGTCTTCTGATGGTATTAGCTAAGTTCAATTAATTATCTCCTGTTATTCCTTTTCAACTGTCCTTTTAAGTCATGAGTTCCAGAATGGGGCTGGGAAGGAGTTTATTTAATTTTTCACAATTCTATCATATTTTTAGTCTTCCCTTCTAGAAAGGGGTTATATGCTCATCGAAAAAGTCATGTCCTTTTAGTAGGTTTTGTCTAATACTAAGGAGACTTTGAATGTGTAAGGTGTGCTGTTGCAATTCTTGTCTTTGAAGGTTTCTGAATTTCGGGGTCGTTCTATGTGTTGAGTCTGGAGCTATAAACCGTTTTGGCTGATGCAGATTTGTGAAGTTTACGCCATGATAAGTTCTAGGTCTAGAGAGCTTGACCTTCCAGGTTCTGGAAAGTACATTAATAATGGAGAATGGATCATGTGCATGTGTTGGGCAGGGGCGGAGTCAGGTAGGGCTGAGGGGTTCTTCTGAACCCTCTCCGGCAGAAAATTACACTATTTATACACGGTTAAAATTATTTTTTTATGTATATGTTGTAGATGTTGAACCCCCTTCTATAAAATCCTGGGGGGGGGGGGGTGTTGTTGCTCCTTTTCGACTGGGGTGTAAGGAAGGTAAAAGTAGGTGATAGTTCATTGACTTTGGTGGACTGGTATGGAGAAACTTACATGCCCCTGGTGTCTGCATCACTAAGAAAAGTCTTTGAGATTTTTTTGGGGACTTGTCCATGTATTTTTTAGGATTTGGAAAGCTGCTGCAAACAGATAGATAAATTCTAAGATATCGGTGACCTTGTTCCCAAATCTTTTGATTTGTGGTACTATAATCTTTTTGTACTCCTTAGAGTTTACAATAAGAGCAGCATTTTTTTGTACCTGTTTCATGTTCTAAATGAAGTCTTAAGATAACACAGTCTTTAATACTCTGTGACTTGTAAATATCTGTTTTTTCGCCATAATGCATGACTCAGTTGGTACTTTGAGCTTCCCAAATCAGTGGCTGAAATGACGAATATATTATTGTACTAGCAGAAAACAGACAAACATAAGGACTCGAATACTTGGCTCTTCTTTTCGTTCAATGCTCTGACTACTGTGTTATTTTGTTATTAACTACATGAAAGATTGGAAGCCACAGATTTGAAATGTGGTGTAAAATGTGAATTCTTCCTCTTTGATGTATATTATTGATTGCTCTCAGTCAGTTTTTTGACGTGCCTGTTTTTCAACTTGAATGCAGAAATTGAAGACTCGAGTTGTAAAAAAGGATGTTAATCCTGAGTGGAATGAAGATTTAACTCTTTCTGTTGCAGATCCCAATCTTCCTGTTATGCTGGTAAAGTTTCTTGTTTGCTGGTTATCATATAAGATAAGACCCTATCTGTTCTGCAGAAAACATAACCATTTCTTGCTAATGATCACTTGCTGGGTGCTTTCAAATGTTCTTTACATATTATAATATACACTTCTTCTCAGTGTTCGTATTTCTTGTTTATGTTTTCTTGTTTCTGCCTGTTTCCAGACTGTGTATGATCACGACATGTTCAGCAAAGATGACAAAATGGGAGATGCAGAATTTGACATCAGACCATTTCTAGAGGCTCTCAAGATGAACTTAAGTGGCCTCCCAGGTGGCACCATTATTACTAGAATACAACCGTGCAGATCTAACTGCCTGTCCGAAGAGTCTAATGTTGTATGGCAAGATGGTCAGGTTGTGCAGGATATGTGCCTAAGATTGAGAAATGTGGAATGTGGAGAGATCGAACTTCAACTTCAGTGGATCAACCTTCCTGGTTCCAGGGGTTTATAGAATACAGCGTGTGTATATACATCTGGCTGCAGTTAGCTGCAGTCTATGAATTGGTTTGTGCTCTCATAATTGATCTCTGGTTGTGATAAATGGAATTTGTTCTATTTGCACACTGAACCAATCTGTTGTGCAAGGTTTTTCTAGCTTATCGAATATTTGGTTTGAATATTCTTTTCAATTTTTCTTGTATCACTGTAGTTATATGGTATGTAATCAATATGCAAGTTTGCTGAAAAGTTCATACCTTTGTGTGCATATGATAGTATTTAATATTTGCATGCTTTCTTTATGAACAATGAAAGTGAACATTTGAGACAAACTAATATGGTTCTCCATTCTTTGTTGATTTTAAGACATTCCGATGTTTTCTTTTTGTCCTTTCAGAAAACTAACTGATAAACCATTGTTAGTCATTTTTTTCTTCTTGGGTATTTGCAATTTTTGTCCCTGTTTCATCATAGTATCTTACAAGCTATGCTCCTCGCCCTTAAAGAACTTATACCCTGCTAGGCATAATTCTATTTCTAACGGCAGAAATCAAAGACTAGCTCATTTGAAGGACAAATCGTGTAATGCTAACAATAAATATACATGTCACATTAACATAGTACAAGAGGGCTTTCTTTTCATGGCTGTTGCAGCTGTGCAGGCCCAAACAATTACATTGCCACACATAGTTCATCTATTACTAATTCCATTAGTAATTTCAAGTTTTTCATTTGATTGCCCCACACCATAAGCAAAATAGATGTTATTTATTCCCAAATTTTGGATTTGAAGTTCTTTTATGCTAATTAATCTGATTACTTTGCAACAAATTAATTTCATTACTTAGTAACCATATACATATGTATGTGCATGTTACAATGAATGTGTGTGAATATATAGGACACATAGATATCAGTAACATGAGAGGAGGAAAGAGAAGAATAGACAGAGTTGTCTACTAGAGGTAGATGACAAAAAATTTGAGAAATTCAAAACTTTCATCTTCACTTAAATTATGTATAAAAAATCCCAAAAGATTTGTCTAAATATTCTATTAAGAGCACGCAATTTCTTGTAAAGTAACAAATCCAAATTTGAACCTAAGCGGACCAAACCTCAGAGAAAAGGGTGAGGGTAAAGAATGAAAAGAGACAAAAGTTCCTATATTCAGGAGAGCCAAACTATCGATTCGACAGAATTCAATAATTTTGTATCCGTTTGAAACATAAGTTATATTCAATAAGAGGAGTAATTGAGTTCACAATCAAATATTTACAAATTTTCAATAAAAGATTATCGATAAAATTCATATACTATACCAAAAATATTTTGATAAAATAGTTGAGATACGCGCAAGCTGATGACCCTACCGAGTATAGAAATGTATTGCCCTTTTGTAGTCCATGGGAAACATAACCATGGGTTATTCCTAAGACCAATATATAGCAGTTTGTGCAAATTAAACATAATGTTTGTTTTTGGGAGTCCAAGAGCGTTATGACACACTAATCTTAATTTGCTCCAATTTGCCACTGCTATTCATCATTCATTTCAACGCATGCTTCTGCTTTTATAACTTCTAGGACATTATTTTACCATTATCTCTAACATTTACTATTTCATAGCCGCCAATCACCTTTCACTTCAAAGTTGGTGAACTCTATGGAGTTTCCATCTCAAGAAATGTTGGGAAATGTATGTTTATTATAATTATCTTTTCAAGAACTATGAAAAATACTATATTTACATAGTGGTATATGTTAAGTAATAGATTAAGGTCGTTGCGTTTTTGCCACCTCTTAACAAAGTAGATTGATTATCAAACCCTCTCCTATGTGGGCCTTGGCCAACTCGAAGGGGCAAAAATTCGACACTGAGTTTTTTGATTGTTAAGTTATAGCATGAGTGTAGGAATATATCCAACTATAGGATTCATGTGGTTTGCACTAAAATAAATTAAGCAGTCGTCAAAGCGTCTTTTAATACCTCCAACCAAACACTCCCTTAACCTTTTAATCATAGAGAGCACATCCATGTCGAATAATGGCCTATAATAAATTGAAATCCGATAGTAAATTAATAAATTATATTTGTATCATTCGATGTATAGAGTTCTTGACTTAAGACTTAGTTTTATATATACTATTATTTCTGATTGTCTCGAACTCTCGATTATTCTATAAGGTGTCAGTGTATATTTTTGACCAAAATACAATCCGTCAACTAATGTGTATGGCTGTTCATTTGATTTATCACATTATTTTGTAAGTGATTTTTTAACCTGTTAATACCTTCAACCAAATGCTACCTTTAACCTTTTGATCATATAGAGCATATCCATGAGAATAATGTCTTATAATAAATCGATCTAGGAATGGACAAACCAAACCGGTCCACCACAAAAATGCACCTTTAATTTCACCATAGCTTTGTTGTTCCTTAGCTCATGTTCTTGTCACAATGCCCCATCAAGGCCTCAAAGATTCACCATTTTCAGAACCTAAATACAGGATATTTTTTTACATTAATATAGAACTTATTATTAGTGAGGGGCAAAGCAATACAGTACTGCTTTTGCCTTGTATCATTTTCACATGCATCAGAATGTTGCATGCCTTGACAAAAGGGAAAAAGGCAAAAAGAAATAAAGTAAAATCTCTTTATAACAATATAGTTTATTCATATTATTTTATTGTTATAACGAAATATATTGTTATATAATAAGTAATATGAATATTGATTTATAACATAGAAATGTCATTATAGAAGAGAATGACAATTATAGAGAGGTTTGAATATACTTCTAATTGTATTACTTCCTCCGTTTTAATTTGTTTATCTTGATTTCTTTTTTTAGTCAGTTTCAAAAAGAATCTCTCTTTTCTTTTTCGATAACTCTTTACTTTTAACTTTCCACATGACAAATCTAATATCACAAGTATTTTGGTAGATTCAATATATCTTTAATTTGAGATACTAAGATTTAAAAATTTTATATACTTTTTTAAATTTCGTATTAAGTCTTGAAACCGAAGAATTTATTTAGAGAAAAAACGTAGCCCATGAACAAGCCACGAGCCAAAAAGCCAAAAACAAGAAGAAAATGACTTAAAAAAAGAAAGCTCCGGCAAACAAGTACTTATAGGGACACCACCTCCAACCAAAATGCTTTTTCTCTACACAACTCTGTGAACCATTGAAGATAGAGCCATTTACCAAATTACTAACACACCATTTTTCTTTCTTTTCAAATCCAAACACACCTCAAAACAAACAAGAAAACAACAAAGGGCAAAAATATACATTAGAAAAATCCCCCCCCTTTGCTTTGGAGACTGCAAGCTTGCTCCCAATTCTCAAAGCTGTATATTAATTCTTTCTATATTCCTTCTTTCTGCAAAATCCCCACAACCCCATAAACCAAAACACATGCTCTTTGCTTATATTTACCAACCCCATTTCCTCCTCTCTTTTTTCCTACTTGCAAACCTTCCTTGTATGTTTTCTTGATTTGGGTATTTCAAGAACTTAGCAAAGATGATAACTTTATCTGATTTCTACCATGTTATGACTGCTGTTGTGCCACTTTATGTAGCTATGATACTAGCTTATGGCTCTGTTAAGTGGTGGAAGATTTTCTCACCAGATCAGTGTTCTGGAATCAACAGATTTGTTGCACTTTTTGCAGTTCCGCTTCTATCTTTTCACTTTATAGCTGCTAATAATCCTTACACTATGAACTTAAGATTCATTGCTGCAGATACTCTGCAGAAACTTATTGTTCTTGGGGTTCTTGCTGTTTGGGCCAATGTAAGCAAAAGGGGTAGTTTGGAATGGAGTATAACTCTTTTTTCTCTATCAACTCTTCCTAATACTTTAGTTATGGGTATTCCTTTGTTAAAAGGAATGTATGGTGATTTCTCTGGGAGTTTAATGGTGCAAATTGTTGTATTACAGTGTATCATTTGGTACACTTTGATGCTTTTTATGTTTGAGTTTAGAGGTGCAAGATTGCTAATTTCTGAGCAATTTCCTGATACTGCTGGCTCAATTGTATCTATTCATGTTGATTCTGATGTCATGTCATTAGATGGTAGACAAGTTTTAGAGACTGAAGCAGAGTTAAAAGAAGATGGAAAGCTTCATGTTACTGTAAGAAAATCAAATGCCTCAAGGTCTGACATATTTTCAAGAAGGTCAGGAGGATTTTCTTCTACTACACCAAGACCATCCAATTTGACAAATGCAGAGATTTACTCTCTGCAGTCATCAAGAAATCCAACACCAAGAGGGTCTAGTTTTAATCATACTGATTTTTACTCAATGGTGGCTGGTACTGCTGGGAGAAACTCAAACTTTGGTGCAAATGATGTTTATGGTATGTCTAATAATTCAAGAGGGCCAACTCCAAGGCCTTCAAATTATGAAGAAGAAAGTGGGAAATCAAGATTCAATAATTACCATGGTGGAGCAGCAGCACCAGCACCAGCACAGAGTAATAGTAATAATATTAATAGTAACACTCATTATCCAGCACCAAATCCTGGCATGTTTTCACCTAGTAATAATGGTACCAAAGCACACAAGAATACAGCTAAAAAAGGAGATCAAGAAGGTGGCAAGGATCTTCATATGTTTGTTTGGAGTTCAAGTAACTCTCCTGTTTCTGATGTTTTTGGAGGACATGATTATACAGCTAATTTAGACCAGCCTGCAGCACCTAATAAGGATGTGAGAGTACCTATCTCCCCTGGAAAAGGTAATTTTTTCGTACCTAGTAACTCTGTCCACTAAGACAATAATAATTGAGATTTGAACCTGAAGTCTCACGGTTAGCAACATTTTCTAATTAGTGACGTCTTTTTATGCTTTAATTAGTTGAGGGGCAAAGGAACAATAATCAAGAAAACTACATGGAGAGAGATGATTTCAGCTTTGCAAATAGAGATGGAGCTGATCAAATGAACAATCAAGATGGTGAAAAAGCTGGAGAAAACAAAGCAAAAGTAATGCCACCAACAAGTGTAATGACTAGGCTCATACTCATCATGGTTTGGAGGAAACTAATTAGGAATCCAAACACTTATTCAAGCTTGTTTGGCCTCACTTGGTCTCTAGTTTCATTCAGGTTAGTTTCCCAATTTCTATTCATTAAAAAAAAAAAAGATTTTTAAATTTTATTTTTTGTGTTGGTTCTGATTATTAAAATAATGTAGATGGAATTTGAAGATGCCTGCTATAATTGCACAGTCCATATCTATACTGTCAGATGCAGGACTTGGCATGGCAATGTTCAGTCTTGGTGAGTACTTTTTCATTATTTGATCACAAGGAGGTCATTAGTGTTATTAAATTACTTGTTTAGAAGGGGGAGCGTGCAAAAAAGCACAACAGTATGTATGGTCATCATAACATGTTTCTCTCTCTTTCTTTAATTAATAAATCTTCTTTACCCCATCTCAATTCTCTCATGATAACTACTACTAGTGGATGTGATGATGCCATGCACTTGTTTTTTTTAAAATAATGTTCTATTCGAGTCCGTTTGTATGGGATTTCGACAAATTTTATGAATATCTTTTATATCTCATGAGCATATGTATTATTGAGTAATTGTGTCCATTAAAACTTGACAATTTGTGTGCATTTCCATGGATTTTATGAATATTTGTTACGTCCCATCAGCACAGATATCGAGTAATTCTTTCGATCAAGACTTGTCGTTTGTGTGCAGTTTGACGGATTTTATGAATATTTGTTACATTCCACCAGCATAGATATCGAGTAGTTCTGTCATGTCAATTTGTGTGCATTTCGATGGATATTTATGAATATTTGTAACGTCCCACTAGCATATATATCGAATAATTTTGTTGATCCAAATTTGGACGGATAGAAAGAAATAATCAAATGATTTTGCTTTCCACTAAAATTAGAAGTAAAATGTGATGGTCCCCTTGGTGCATGATGCCATGCACTTATAAGAGAAGGGGCTAGCTATGTATAGCCACTTTTTCATTTTTCCAAATTTGATATATTTCATATATATTTGTTATAGTATATAGTTGGAAGTAGAAAAAGGTTATAGTATATATTTGCATGTTAGAAAATGAAACATTTTTGATGGATGACAGGTCTGTTCATGGCTTTGCAACCAAGGATCATAGCATGTGGAAATTCTGTTGCATCTTTTGCTATGGCTGTGAGATTCCTTACAGGTCCAGCTGTTATGGCAGCTGCTTCCATTGCTGTTGGTCTTCGTGGAACTCTATTACACGTGGCAATTGTACAGGTCATCTTCAAATCTTAATTCTTGTTTTTTTTTTTTTTTATTAAAAAACATATATATGGCTATGTTAATTATTTTATTTCAAACTCTCCACTATGACCTACCACTAAATTATAAATTAATTAACCAAAATAAAAAGGCTGCTTCGAGCCCATACAGTTTCAAAAACTCATTAATTTAATTACTAGTTGGGCTTGAACAATGCATCTAGCCAAGTAGCACGGCTAAATTCAGAATTTATACGAGTGTGCTTTTAATAAAATAAAAAGATTTAGGCTGCGCAACAATTATTTCTAAAGGGAATGTTTTCTAATTTAGTCGAAATCTTCTCTACCTCATAGAGGTAGGTGTAATGTTTATGAAATTAAGTATACTGAATATATTATTGTTGTTGACTTGTTGTTCAATCGATATGTACTAAAACAGTCAGCTCTACCACAAGGAATTGTTCCCTTTGTCTTCGCTAAGGAATACAACGTTCATCCTGACATTCTTAGCACAGGGTAAGTATAAATTAATTAACATCTTTTTATAGTGTTTAATTATTATTTTTATTAGTTTTGCGATTGATAATTTTGTGTTATTTTATGTGTGTTCACAGTGTCATTTTTGGGATGTTGATTGCCTTGCCGATTACATTGGTGTATTACATATTTATGGGACTTTGAAGAGGGACTTATAATTCCATGCAAATTAATATTAATGCATGCAGTCATTGGCATGGAGAGAAAAAAAGCTCACAGCTTTTTTTGTTTTGTTTTGTTAATGAAAAGATTTAGTTTGTAACAAAGTGATGACGAAAAAGCAAGCAGAGGGAAGAGGAAAAAAAGAAGAAGAAAAAGAAGAAGAGATTTGTGCTTAATTAGCTGAAACGTAATTAATTAACTTTCCCTAGTTCATTCAAATGTCTTTTAATGGATTATCTCTTTGGTACGTATGTAGTTAAGTTGTAAAATCATGTTTAATTTAATTTGTAGTCTATTGATTAGCGGGAAAAAAATGAAAATTTTAATTCCTAGTTTATGGAATTTATTATTGCTGCTGTTATTATTTTATGACTTTGTACCCGTATAGAATAATTTGTCCTTCTTTTTCTTCTTTAAGTAAACCTTCGAGTGGCCTTCTAATTCTTTCTTTTTCGGATAACTTATAGAAAAATCATACATTTTGGGCTAATTACATTTTATTCCGAAAGTGTTTTTAATTATAGATTTTTTAGATTTTTTATTGCTCTAGGATATATTCTTTAGTTGTCCACATTGCAAATAATATACTTAATGGGAGGGATGTATTCGAGAGGGAATAGAGATGTATCCGAGGGGGATAGGGATGAATCCAAGAAGATAGGAATGTATTCGAGTGGGGATAGAGATGTATCTGAAAGGATATTTATGTAATTTCTTAAAATAGTAGAAATTTTTAGAGATTATGATATTTTAAGTTGTGTATTTATGTAATTTTTTCTTCTTTTCCGGGGATGGTATAAGGGTTTTGTTTGTTGGGCCGGAGGCGGAATCATGATTTGAGAGTCAACAAGGCAGATCAAGAGGCTAAGTTATGAGTTTACGTATACAAATTCATAAACTTAAAATTCTAAATGTGACGAAGAAGGGAATCTAAGTTTGGGTGGTTTATAAAAGTTTTGGAAAGTTCGGAAGAAGCATATTCTTCGTAAATGACTTGTGAGGGCTTTGGCTAAAGGAAGACGAAAGCATTATATAAACGGCTGCAAAATTCTCCCTTTACACCATATTGATATTATTCTTTTGCTAAAACTAATAGATGCTATATTAAGGATTGAAAAAAAATGAAAAAATAGATGCTGTATGGAGAAAAAGAAAAGAATACCCTCTTTTATATGTAAAAAATAAAAATATATATCATCTTTTCAACATAAATAAAAAATTTTAAAAATGTGAAATGATATTAAAGAATAAAAAGAAAATGAATAAGACGTGTTATGTAGACAGAGAAATAAATGGGGTCTACATCAAATCGAGCACCTAGCTGGGTTACGTACCACTGGAGGGACCTTTGGGTCCGAAGCCAAAAGGATAATTTTTTTCTTCCAAAAAATATAAACAGTTGATCAATTTTTTTAAAAATTGCTCCTGAGGAAGCAATATACTTCGGAGAAAATTAACTCTGCCTACTCCGTTAAAATAAATTAAAATCGCTGCCACAACAGCAATTTTGTCAAAAAAAAACCTTTTTTTTCATAAAATTGCTGCTGCAGCAGCGAGTTTGTAAAAAAAAAATCGCTGCGCCGGCAGCGATTTTGTCGAATTTTTTTTTCCGCTGTTCGAGCAGCGTTTTTTCTTTTCTTTTATATATAAAAAAATTAAATTAAAGTCGCTGCAATTGCAGCGATTTTCTTTAAATTTTATATATTTTTTTAAATAGCTGCTGAGCAGCGTTTTTTTCCAAAACTTTTTTTTTTCAAAGCATTTTGACTTTAAACTTTTTTTTTAAAACAAGATTTGGAAAAAAATTAAAAAATAAAAGAGAATCGCTGCTATTGCAGCGATATTAATTTTATTTTTTTTTAAAAAAAAATGGCTGCTGAAGCAGCCACTAAAAAAAATAATTTAAAAAACAAATTTGACAAATTCGCTGATAAGGCAGCGATTTTAAGAAAAAAAAAATCTACAAAATCGCTACTGGGACAGAAATTTTTGTTAATTTTAACGAAGTAGACGGAGTTAAATTGAGATGGTTGGTTAAGCATCATGCTCACATCAATGTTTCATCGAACTACCATAAATCTTTCGTATATATATATTATCAAAAGAAAATTGTGAAAAATTAAAAGCAAAAGAAAGTTATTTCTATTTCTCGTCTTATTTCAGTTTCTTAGTAAGGGTTAAAAATTTGAAACTAGAAATTGTCTCAATGTTATTTAACTCTCGTTGCTTCTTTCTTTTCTTTTTTTAAAGCTACTTTCTTTTCTTTTTCTAAAGCTAATAATATGGTGGATAAGCCTGAATTTGACCGCCATGATTAAGATAGTAATTAACAATCCATACGTAACTTAGAACACAAAATTTTGTAGTTAAATGATTTAAAAGTATAATCTCAAACACATATCACTGTTAATAAAGGAAAAGGTTAAATTAAATCATAATTAAAAAAGTCAGGCTGGCCTGGCACCTACCACTAATTAAAGTTATCATATTTATTACTAGAAAAATAATGACTATTAATGGGAAGACGACGTTTTTACCAACCCATTAGCCTTGATTTGCTGACAGCATCTATAATCTCTAATCTAGTTAAATTACCTTTTCAAACACAAAAATAAAGTTTAATTAAACATTGCACGTGATGATCATCCCAAATCCTAAAATTAATTTGTCCTTTGGAACATTAATCTAATGTTTAATTAACAACTTCAGTGCCTTCTTAACAGCCAACAATATGTTTTCAATCAGCAATTATCACTAATTCTTGAAATGAAAGGAGTAATGTGCCATTTTACCTAACTGATGATTATTTTAGTCGAGATTAAAGTTGCATACATAGTGTGTATATATTGTTCTGTCCCACGAAAAATAAGTGGATTTTTCTACTTATTTTTTTTTGTGTTCGCTAAAAATATTATACTAAAAATATTTCTATATATATAATATGATATTTAAATACTATAGTTGGGGTCGGCATTAGGGAAGTTGGGGTGAAGGGGATGGGACTACGAAGGTTGTCAAGATGAGGTGTGTTGGAGTGTGGGGTCAGGTGACACAAGTAATCAACGTTATATGCAATTTGTGGAACTTAAATAAGTCATTTTCCTCATTTTAAGGAACTTATTTTTTTATTGAAATTATTTTTCAAATTTTTGACCAATAAAACATAAAAAAGATGTAAAATAAACTTCTTGTTTCTAAGGGTCATAAACCTTGGAACGTGATTATTATTATCAAGAAAAATTCAAAGACAGTCTAGCCAGTTTATATTATAACAATAATTAAGTTCAAAATTAAATATTTATAAATATTAAATAGAGTATACAGTAATATTACAAAATTGAATGTGACACTTGTTTTATCATAATTTTTCCACATATCTTTTAAATATCTTGAGTTATGAATTATTCCGATTTATTATACTTATACATATTTTTTAAATATGTAAATTTTTATTTTAAAAAATTCAAAGATTTCATATTAAATTATTTAATTTTTGAAATCAAAATTTATATATGCCACATAAATTTAAACCGAAAGAACATTAATAAGATTAATGGGAGTGATCATGAAAATATTGGATTTATAGTGAGTGGTAGAATGAGTGAGCAAGCAATGAAGAAATATTCATGTGTCCCTATATATATATATATATAAAATCGTCAGCATGCAATATATTAATGCTTTTGTCATAGAATTGGGTGACTTTGCCTACTTTCCGTTTTATCATAGTAGTTTCTATGAAAAAACTAAGGATGTCAATCATTTCTACATTTGATGAATCCCTTTTCTTTTCTGGTGGAGAAGGGTCGACGGCAGAGGTGAATTCAGAATTTGATTAGAATAATAAATGCAAAGTAAATAAACGTAATTATATTATTTATGTATAGATTTTTAACTTAATTCTTTCAAGTTTCATATATGTATATATAGTTTGTAGTAGAAAATTAAATAATAAGTTTAGTTAAACTTGAGGAATTTATTATATTTCAAGTCTGCCTCTGCCCTCCAGTGATAGTGGTGTTGTAAACTTGTAAAAGTGCACTTCTACTGAACGAATAGTCAGTTTGTTTATCTATATGTTTATAGTATATCTATACCTCTCTTTTTTTTTATTCTTTTTCTATATGAGTGGATAGATTTTTATGATTCAATCGATTTGATTCTCGTTCTCTCAGACAGGAATAGGATATTCAATACAATTCTTTCTGATCCTCTAACGATTATATATCTTCTCCATAGAATCAAGTGACTTTCAGCTCCTCTCAAATAATTTCATTTTTCATAGAGTATAGGTGGGGTGAATTCTAAGATTCCTTATTCAGATTCTAAAATAAGTGGTACCCTTTCTTTAAAGTCCATCAATTAAGTTGCAGTAGGTTTTCGAGTATGTACGACTCTGGTAGCAACACGTAACAGGCGAATGACATAATTCTCGAGGAGTTAAGACTAACTAGAGAAATTTGAAAGCCAAATGTTATATATTATCGTAAACGATATTACATTGATTCCTATAAATTAAAATTAGTGGAAACAGGTTTGTTTTGTTTGTCTAATCAAGCATTTATATATGAGCGTGCTATTTGGACAAGAAATTGAAAGAGATATATATCTTTGGGTAATGCTAAATGGCCAAAAAATTTGGTCAGAAATTTAAAAAAAATATAATTTTTATTTTATTTTCAAATGAACTGATTTTTTTTCCATTTTTTAGTTAAAAGGGTAAAATTGTTTTAAAAGATAAAATAACATAGGTAAAATATCATTCTGGCCAAATTCTCTGGCCAAAAGGATTTTTCCTATATCTTTAGCGGACAATTGATTAACTGCAATAGCTCAATTGTCGCTAAATATATATTCTTAGCGGCAATTAGCACTCTTTATATATGTCCCTAAAGGTTTTAGCGACATTGGATCTAATGGCACTTAACTAATGCCGGTAAAGACTTTAGCGCTCTTTATTAATGTGTCTATTTATTGCCGCTAAAAGTTGTTTTTGTTGTAGTATATATCGATCGACAAACATAAATTAGTAAAATGTATTTAGTGTTTTCAGTCTTCCTCTCCATGATTGTTATTCTTAAATATAAAAAGCTAATCCAACGTACATATTAGCATGCTTATTATGAATATTGTGACAATGTTATATTTCAACTTTCAACACAAAAATTATGAGAATATATGATGTGTCCCCTTGTCTGTCCACCTATTTATAATTTTCTCTAATATTGATGGGATTGCTTTCCCACTTTCTGCCTTATTGGTAGGATACCAAACACTATGCTTCTCAAAACCTTAATGCTTTTGGCTATTTCTTCATAATTATATCATTACTTACTTACGTGCTCATTTGGTTTTAACTCATTGTCAATTTATACTCTATTAGGATCTCCTCTCCTCACGAAATGGAGAAGAAAATATACGTCAATCACACTTGTTGTGATAGCTAATCAAGAAAAGACAATTTTTTTTTACCTATTATACCCTCAATTAATTACTTTGAAAAAGGTAAAACTTCTTGAAAATCTTAAGTATTTTATTCATTCACTTCATAATTAATAGGGGCAAAATGGTAAACTCACTATGTTAATCATTGTTTTCTTAATAAGTATGTCAATTTAAAAGTTGACAAGTAATTGGGGGACAAAGGGAGTATGTACTATGTTATACCTTTCTTTTCGTGTTAAATATATTTCTGGAATTTGAGATAAATATTTAAATTGAGAGATTGCAACTTTTCAATTGTTTTTTTTTTTTTAAGGAAAAAGGGATAATCCTTGGTCTCAAAAATAAAAAGTAGAGAGCTTACCACGTGAGCTAACAAGTTCACAACTTTTCTTATAGTGTTTATAACTTTAATCATGAAAACGAGAGAATAGGGCCCAACTAGCTATTTGCCAAGTTGCTCATAAATTATTCCTATTAAAGTCCAGATTATGTATTATTACTCCCTTTTAACACTTATTTTAGGACGGAGAGATTAGAAATTTTCTGCGTTAGACATACGTTTGTTGTCTAGGTAACTAGCACAGCTTAGCTTAATGTACTATACGGTAAGCGTTGGCATGTAATAATTCATCGCATAAATTTTTGATGATTATAAATTACTCTAACGTATAAATCATTACTAATAACTATCACTTGAAAATCGATCTTCATTATCGTAAGGAGTATCAACATATGGCGAGTTATGATGAGATGATTTTGATCTCATAAATGATTCCTAAAATAAGTGAATTTAAATTTAATTGATTTTAATGTAAGTATCGAACACCAAATGGGGAAAAAAACGAGAGGAGGTGAAGTGCATCAGTGCAAGATTTTTGAAGAAAAGAATGTAAGGTAATGGCTAGAAAACAAATGCTAACTGATTAAAAAGAGTGGTGCTATATGATGGCTGCCATGCATTATATACATGGAATTATTAAGAATGAATTATGGTCGAATGAACTACGGTAAGTGAATTTAGGCACGCACTTGTATGCACCATATTTCTTTTTGTCTTTTAAGAAAAATAAAAAAATACCCCCAAGTGAGAAATTATTATCTATAAATTATCGATAAAATTTATAGCTAATTTTTTTTTTTGCCTGTATTTTAGAGCATAGAAATGGCAACGACGTAAGCCTTGTCCTTATCGCATTGGTTCCATCAGAAATTTCAGAATGAGAGATTTCATAAGCAAACAAATTAAAACTTGTGGAATTGAACAAAGAGGTAATACCAATGTGTGTTCCGGTGGAATAGTTGAGATTCTTTTATTTTTAATTAAAAGAGTCACTTCTTCAAACTATGAGAAAATGTTCATTTATGTAATCCGTTAAAAATTTAGCTCATCTATGTTATTTTCGTATGATAAAAGGCTCATTCATGTCATAACTATTTTCTATATGTCGTCGATTATGATCCAGCCACCTCCTTAATTAAATTATTTTTTAAAAGAGGAAAAACTCAAACATGTTATCGAACTTTGAGAAAAAGACTCATTTATGTCATCTGTTAATAGTTTGACACTTATATGTCATTTTAATTAACAAATAATGACATGAATAAATCTTCTTTCTCAAACGAAAATTATATAAATAAACCAAACTTTTAATCGATAATATAATAAACTTTTTTTTTCAAAATTCAATGATATATTAAGTTTTTTCTCTAAATTTATAATTGAACTTTAATACCGATATCGAAAACGAAAACCAAAAGAAGAAAGAGATAATAGTGAAAGAAATTAAAGGACTTTTTCCTTCCATGTCTCCCACCATCTTTTGTTGGGTCGGCCTTTCCCTAGACAAACCTTTGTGGGTTTGTCCTGTCGATATGTACCAAATTAAATGTTTTTTTTATATATAAATAATATTGCGTGCATGCGTGTTTTTGTTTTCTACCTTCTTTTTTTTATTTATTTTTAGTATTTGATTCCCATCGAACACTCTTTTTGAAAAAATATGCTCTCAATAAAAAGAAGAAGAAAAAAAAAAAGATTAAAAATATCCTTCTTCCTTGTGGTTCATTTTGCAGCCTTTTTTTCTCTTCTGGGATTCTTTAAAGTTCCTTGGACTCTTTTCACCAATCAAATATAGAATTTTAAAAAAAGAAAAGTGCTTGCACGTGAGGAGTCAATTAAAAATTGCAAGTAATAATTGGATTTTATATCCAAATACATAGAATGTTTGTTATACAATTATTATTTATTTATTTATTTAAATATTTCCAATACATAACAATATATCATTTGATCAAAATTCAAAATCATTGATCACTATTTGGTAACCATTTGGCAAACGCATTTGTACCGTTAAATATTATTTAGGTTCGAGGCGCGTTAAAGATGTTGTTCTTGAAATACTTCTTTCACTTAGTGTATAATATAATCTGACGTATTTATAAGAATTCACTAGCGTGTGCAATTATACGATTAGTAAAAATAAAAATAACAACTACAAGTACAATTCTGTATAAAGTGAAAAATGACTTCTTCCTAATAATGATAGACAGTTTTCAGATATACACTAGTTTTTTACTAACAGATTCAAGGGTAAAAACCATATGATATTTGCAAATGATAATAATATATATAATCCAATTATGAAAAAATAGAAATAGTGTAATTGAGATATTTCGTTTTGAAAAGATGTAATTTTTGTACTAGCTATAACAGGTGCAGCTTCTCAAACCTTTTTCCAATATGTTGTTATTGAAACATCGAGTGTAAATAAATATTTTCACGTAAGTCAACTTAATTCGCAGATATACATATTATTTGCCAACTGCATGTATATCATAAAATCACAGCTTCAGCTTTCACTCTTCAGGCTTTAGAAATGGATTTTGAGCCTGTAAAAGCCCAATGGCCCAGTAAGTTCCGATATTGGGCCTGATTAACAGTTATTGGGCTACTTTTGCCCCCTCCTGAGTTCTGTGCTTACAGATAGGTATAACACCAGCTTGTTGGGCCAATTTTTCCTCTTTAGCTTCCTTTACAAACTCCGACTTGTAGGCCCGTTGGTATTTTTTATACGAAAAATTATTCCAAGAGCATTTATATATAATCTAGTAAAATAGTATGGGGTAGGGAGTGAGGGCTTGGGGGTGGCATGAGTTGGGTTGGTTTAAGGGGTGCGACTGGAAGGCATGTACATGGAATGTCACTTATGAAACTAGCTTTCCGTACATTATTAAGAAAATCAATTTTCTTATTTTTTAAGAAAGTTCTCTTTCTAGAAAAAATGTTTTTCAAAACATTTTTCATCGCAACTTTAATATTGTCATCTTTTGCTTTATCATAATCGTTTGTGTTATTCAAATGCACTTTTAATCTTAATTTTTATTTTTGTAATTAATAATATAAGGTACACAAAATAATTTATTTTACAAATATATATTTATTATTATTTAATATAATACATACATACCAAGCAGTTCAATTAACTACTAGTATATATAGGTATGTTATAAATTAATTTTTATGTATACATATTAATTTTTGAGCATGTGAAATAAAATTTCTAACTACCAACATGACTTTTGATGGAGTAACAAAACTGCTCCAGCACACCCAACCTGTTGCGTGCGATTCAAATTTAATAATAAACGACTTAAATTTAGTAGGAGTTATGTGAAAAAATAAAAACAAAATAATTGTGAATTGACAGTCTATTTGTGATTATATCATATCCACCTTCCCCTTCACGGCTTCAGCAGCCACCCCTAATTAACGTCTCTCCGATTCTCTCTTTCTTTCTGTAATATTTATCAGCACATACATAGTCAGTCCCCTGTTTTCCATTTTCAATGCCATTTCGTTTCTATTTGCATTTTTTCACAAAAAAAAAAAACTATTTCACGTCTAGCTGATTGATGCAGCAGAAAGGTAGAAACAATAACCGTAGATCCAGGAGCTTCTCTAGATCTCGTCTTGCCATTGAGGGTTTTTAGCAATTTATTTCTCTACCATATACTAATTCCCAATCCACATTGTCTTCTTCAACCATTCCAAATCATCACATCAGATTCCTCTATCATCAATCAACCATGGCTGCTGCTTCAGGTATGTTAAAGACTGTCAGTCATCTCTTATCTTACGTACTTTGTTTGAATTGAACGGTTTTGATTGTGAAATGTGGTGTTTAGGACAAGAGCGTGAGGTTCAAAAGAGTTATTGGATTGAACACACTGCGGAACTCACCGTCGAGGCCATGATGCTCGACTCTAAAGCAGCGGATCTCGACAAAGAAGAGAGACCTGAGGTATATGATTCATTCTATGATCTATTGATGTCCATATTAGCTTAATCTCGCTTGGATATATAAACTAGTTAGAAGATCGTATTGATTAAGAATTACTCACTATTGTGCAAGTCATTTTCACTGATATCCCATTTTGGAGTATAGCTTTTTCTTTTGCCAAAAGCAAAAAAGGTAGCACAGTGCTTAATTTTGTTTTGAAAGTGTTATTGGTATCAAGGTCCTACGACATATCCGTTAATATGGAATTACTGTTTGATAACCAAATACTTGTTTACTTACGGAGTTAAAATCCACACACATCTGATTCAGATTTAAAATGGTTCCATCCCACTTCAATAAGATTCAGACACAAGGGATTCTAGTTGGTGAAGACTGATAGGAAAAAAACACCAGCTCTTTTTTAGGATTTATGACAATATAGAATAATCACGCACAGTAATCTCATCGGTCCCTAGTGACTGATGGAGCTGGGACTGACACATGGACTGAATAATTAGATATTTACTATAATTGCCCCTTTAGTTATCTTCAACTCGTAATTTTCTGGGCATTTCCCAGGCATTGTTCTATGTATATATTGTCTTTTTTGAATGCTAATGTGAAGCTGTATTACTGATCCAGCATTTGGTATGTAAATTAATTGGTTGTGAAATTCAGTACAGGGGTGAAATTTGGGCGTAAAGCTTTGTCATACGGACAGGGTCAATTCTAGTGTGTGGTGGTTTTGGTCATAATTTAGACCGATGCACTACAGCCTTTCCCTCTTTGGAGGTCCAACCTCTTTTGAGTTCATTGAATCTGTTTTCTGCTTTGAGAAGGAATTAACACTTTTTAGTTCTTAATTTTGTTGCAGAACCACGCGTTCTAATTGGTTTGTTTTGTGAGTTGGCATGATTACATGTAAGACAATTTACCTATCTCCTGGAAATTTGAAACTTTTGGATGGTCATATAGGTGCTCTCTCTGCTTCCGCCGTATGAAGGAAATACTGTGTTGGAACTGGGTGCTGGTATTGGCCGATTCACTGGTGAATTAGCCATGAAAGCTGGACAGCTTATAGCATTGGACTTTATTGAAGGCGCAATTAAGAAGGTTTTCAGCTGTTTTACCCTTCAGATATTTGCATTTTCTGTCTCCATCCAACATGTGCTGTCAATAAGAAGGGTTACTAGGATTAAGAAGAAAAGAAAAGAACTAGTTTAGAAGATTCATTTCTTCATAATTGATAAGTAATGATTAACTCATAGAATATGTTTGTGTATATCCTTATCTTTTAATGTGCTTCCTTGCAGAATGAAAGCATAAATGGGTACCATAAGAATGTCAAGTTCATGTGTGCTGATGTGACTTCTCCGAATTTGAATTTTTCACCGGAATCGGTGGACTTGATATTTTCTAACTGGCTACTGATGTATCTTTCTGATGAGGAGGTAAATTCTCTCTTTTATTTGCATCATCTTCCACATAGAAAAATCACTGTAGTTGCATCTATACAAAGAATGGATCGCCAGTTAAATGTGTCAAATTTGGATATAGATGTATGCAAGACTGGCTATGAGACGGTTACTATATTAAATAATATTCATCATGTTGGTTGGTTACTTTTGAGTATTTAAAGCATTTTCCTTTAAAAATCTATTTTAGTGGTGGTGTGGAGAGATCACGGTTAGGCAAAGCTTAAAATATACAGGCAAATAGTTAAACTATGTTACATACACATGTTTAAACTAATTTGATTTTTCACTTAGTGACACACCAAGATCCTCAACAAAATGAAGCATTTTCTTTGCAAAAACATGATTTACAGCAGCATTCTTGAAAACAAAAACTTAATGCCATACGTATTTAACCTTTATTTCCACAATGGTTTTAGGTTGAAAACATTGCTTCAGCCCTATAGGGCAATCTATAATTTGAGCACCTCTTCGACAACTGTAATTTGAATCATATGCTGAGTACTAAATATCAGCTTTTAATATTGTTTTTCAACCAGTGTACTTCATATGATTTACTTACCTGTAGATCTCAACGTCCATTATGGGTGTTAGCTTACTGGTGTAACAACTGTTAGAAATATTTCTCACTCTTTATAGCTTGCTGCCAAAATGTCTATGTATGAGATCTTCCTCACGCACCATACCTTTGTCTGATTTGAATTGCTGTGCTTTTTTGTGACTT
The DNA here is from genome assembly GCA_029582245.1 of Solanum etuberosum. Classification (NCBI taxonomy): domain Eukaryota; kingdom Viridiplantae; phylum Streptophyta; class Magnoliopsida; order Solanales; family Solanaceae; genus Solanum; species Solanum etuberosum. Next base: position 31,152 of record JAJONR010001679.1, read on the forward strand.
AAACATTTGAATTTGTTTCTACCCTTGCTGCAGGTTAAGGCTCTTGTTGAGAGGATGGTTAAATGGTTGAAAGTCGGTGGTCACATATTTTTCAGAGAGTCATGCTTCCATCAATCAGGAGACCACAAGAGAAAGAACAACCCAACCCACTATCGAGACCCTAGCTTTTATACAAAGGTCTTATCTTTGCTTTCAACTGTTTTTTGTCCCACATTATGTTATGAGAGCTGCATTTTAAAAGAAAAAATTATTATATCCTTGGAATTCAATTCAACACAGTGCTGAAGTATGTTACTGTGCTTACCAACTATTTGTCTTAATGTCGTAATTTTTTTTCCACACTTCTGTGTGTATATTCCTGTCCTTTTTTCTTTGCCATTAAGTGGTTCTCTTTGGTAAACCCTAGATAAGCCATTTTCTTTTCTCTGGAGTTTGATTATGTTTTTCTGAAGTGATCGCCACTCTGTCATAAAGTGCTCTGAAACTCTACCATACCAAAAAGATGAAGTGCTTTGAAACTTTATTGTGCACTCTAAATTACCACTCTTTCTATAAGATAATTTAACCAAAAAACCTTACTTTACACAATGGAAGTATGAATAGTTTGAAGCGATGCATTTGTCAGTTGTCACTTTGGGAATAACTTGACTTGATGCGTCAATCAGTTGTCACCGGACATAGCTGGCCCCCATTCTCAATTGTTACTAAGAAAGTATAGTAAGAGCTGAAAAATAGCTGTCAAACACAGGTTTTCAGAGAATGTCACGTAAATGACGGTGATGGAAAATCATTTGAACTTTCTCTTGCTGGTTGCAAGTGCATCGGAGCTTATGTGAAGAACAAAAAGAATCAAAATCAGGTAGAATTATGCTTACCTCATCAACCCTTTAGTTAGTTTGATATTAACCTGACTATCTAATCACTGTTTTGTTGCTGCTTGCACCTTGCAGATTTGCTGGACGTGGCAGAAGGTTGCTTCTAAGGATGACAAGGAATTTCAGCGTTTCTTGGATACTGTTCAGTACAAGTGTAGTGGCATACTACGCTATGAACGAGTCTTTGGACAAGGTTTTGTTAGCACAGGAGGACTTGGTATGCCTCTCAGATTGCATGTTGTCTTGTTTACTGTAGAGGGATTGTTAATACGTGTTTTACAATCTTGGGACTACCATAGGGAGATAATACAACTTTTTCATTCATCATACTAGAGACTAGATATATGTCTATAAACCAACCGTGCATTTGGCACGAGACAAGAACTTGTTTCCATAGATGCCTTTGCGATTTAACTTAAATGGGGGAACCTAATCAACCTTTGAGTGTCCAGAGGTTCCATGAATGTCAACCCCTTGGAATTTATTGGTTCTCCAATAATGTCCTTAGACCTTAATCCCTTACCTTATTAAAAAAATGGCCCTTAGACTCTCAAGGTTATGCTTACTAAGTTTCTTTTGTTTCACTGTAATCGTGGTGAGGACTTATGCAGAGTGTGCACTTGGTACTGTGGAGATATCTGCTTGCAAGTGTCTCTTCTCGCTTGATGCAATGTTATTTTGTTCTTTTCCAATCATTTAGTTTCTGAGCAGTACTTGTTATTGAGCAGAAACTACAAAAGAATTTGTAGCCATGTTGGATCTTCAGCCTGGCCAAAAAGTCCTTGATGTTGGCTGTGGCATTGGAGGAGGTAACTTCTACATGGCTGAAAAGTACGATGTTCACATTGTTGGCATTGACCTGTCTATCAACATGATATCTTTTGCTCTTGAGCGTGCTATTGGTCTCAAGTGTGCTGTTGAATTTGAGGTTGCTGATTGCACCAAGAAAACATATCCTGATTGTACATTTGATGTCATATACAGTCGGGATACTATCCTTCACATCCAGGTAATTCACAATCTTTCTAAACTAATTATCTTCTTTATTCTACCTCTTTTCATTCCACTTGGTTCTTTCTTCAATTGATATACCACGTACTTAATTGCAATTTCTGTGGTAAAAGTTGTCCTTTCTGTATGTATTCTTCTGCAGTCAACTTAGGCACAGTGTCATGTCATCTCATCTTCTTGGTCATCTTACAACTCCTCTGAAATCAATTTATTTTGCTCATTTTGTTTTTATCTTTAGTGATGTAAGGGCTTTACACCACCCAAATTATCCCTCACTTTTGTCCTTTAACCATTCACTGTTGAAGTCAATATCTTTATAGTGCGTTGTTTCATGGTTTATTTATTTGTTGTTTCAACGGTGTGATGTCAGGACAAACCCGCACTGTTCAGATCTTTCTACAAGTGGCTGAGACCAGGAGGCAAAGTTCTTATAAGTGATTACTGCAAAAGAGCTGGACCAGCATCAAAAGAATTTGCAGGTTATATTAAGCAAAGGGGGTATGATTTACATGATGTTGAAGCATATGGGCAGGTATATACTCATTCCATGTAATAGGCCCTCTCCTCTTTTTTGCCCCATCTTTATTGTTTGACAGCTTCTTTGAATTTTTCTTGTGCCGACCATATAGATGCTCAGAGATGCTGGTTTTCATGAAGTTGTGGCTGAAGATCGTACTGAACAGGTATGTATTTTACAGATCTTGTCTTAAACTAATCTGCAAGGCTAGCAATATATTGATACAAACCTAATTTCTGCACTTACATTGCAGTTCATAGAGGTTCTGCAAAAAGAGTTAGATACCGTGGAGAAGGAAAGAGAGTCCTTTATCCATGAGTTCTCTGAAGTGAGTGCTTCATTATATGATACACTTTGTGTCTCTTTTTGTTCTGTTTTAATCTTTTTTGGATTGATTTTCTTCTTATTCTTATTTTAAAATTATTACAGCAAGACTATAATGAAATAGTTGGAGGTTGGAAGGCCAAGCTAATCAGGAGTTCATCTGGTGAGCAGAGGTGGGGCTTGTTCATTGCCAAGAAGTAATGATTTATCCAAACGAGTATCATTTTCATTTATGTACCCGAACACGAACATTTCTTCCAGTCCTACGTAATAATTGTTTTACCTGCGATTAAGGGATAAAAGATATTACTAGTATACTCTTCCCTCATCTTGGACAAACTTAGATTTTGATGCATGTCGCATCCTTTATGAGTTTCATATTTCGTCCTGTGTTGTGCATTTGTTCTGTCACACCATGTTTAACTGGTGTAGTGAGAGTTAGGAATTGTCTGGCTTTCATCATTCAACTAATAATTATTATCTTACAAAGTCATTGTTAGTTTAAAGCTATTCATAGTGTTGCAACACATTATGGAGAAGTAATTATCATGTGACATGATCCAATTCATCTAGAAGGAAATTTTTGCAGAAAGTTGTGTACTCACTATTAGTTTTAGTTTAACATATGCGGGTGAGATTCATGACACACAAACTTAAGAAGTGTCTTCAACATATATTAGGTGAATTTTGCAATTAGATTCTACTAACTAGAGTAGAATCCTTTTAGTATAAAGTCAGGACAAGAATACAATACGTTGTGTTCTTGCCATGGACACCTATAAAATGAACAAGTAGTAAATAGATAAGAGGTTCACAGTATCAGAAATGCATAAACACAGTACAAATATTGTAGAGAAACATTAATCTAATGGAGTTTCAGGTTCATTGCAGCACGTAACATACGTAATAGCAAATTGGTCGAACACCTTTAATCTTCTCCAGTTTCATCTTCATAATCACTGTTTTCTTCAGCTGTGGCATCTTGATACTGCTGATACTCCGCCACAAGATCATTCATATTACTCTCTGCTTCAGTAAACTCCATTTCATCCATCCCTTCTCCAGTGTACCAATGCAAAAATGCCTTTCTCCTAAACATAGCAGTGAACTGCTCACTTACTCTCCTAAACATTTCTTGAATTGAAGTTGAATTCCCAATAAAAGTTGAAGACATCGAAAGCCCTCTAGGTGGTATGTCACAAACACTGGATTTAACATTGTTTGGAATCCATTCCACAAAATACGAAGAGTTCTTGTTCTGCACATTCATCATTTGCTCATCAACTTCTTTTGTGCTCATTTTGCCTCTAAACAATGCTGAGGCTGTGAGGTAACGACCGTGTCTTGGATCAGCAGCACACATCATGTTCTTGGAATCCCACATTTGTTGTGTCAGTTCAGGGACTGTAAGTGCTCGATATTGCTGAGATCCTCTTGATGTTAGAGGCGCGAATCCAACCATAAAAAAATGAAGCCTTGGGAAAGGGATTAAGTTCACAGCTAGTTTTCGAAGATCAGAATTCAGCTGGCCGGGGAATCGCAGACAACATGTCACACCACTCATTGTTGCTGAAATCAGATGATTCAGGTCTCCAACTGATCACAACAATAGAACAGACAAATTAGATATTGAATCAAATTGTAACGGGCTAATTTCATGAACTTTTTTCTTTCGTAACAGTAAAGTCATAAAATTATCTTTTTTCATATTAAAATAACTCAACTTTACTCACTATAACCATAAAGAAAGGCAACTCGATGCACTTAGCTCCCACTAGAAGTCACCTTGATGGATAGACTTTGTTATAAAGTTCAATTGTTAAAAAATAGTTTTGTGACTTTACTGTTGTTATAGTGAATAAAGTTCAACGATCGGAGATTAATCATGTTGATTATAGTATTAGTAAATGTTCTGTTTTTTGTTCTTACAACTTGGTGTGGAGAGTTTGAGAGTCCTGAAGCAGATGTCATAGAGAGCTTCATTATCAAGAACCATACACTCATCAGCATTTTCAACCAGTTGATGGACAGAAAGTGTAGCATTGTAAGGCTCAACCACTGTGTCTGAGACTTTTGGAGATGGGAAAACAGAGAAGGTAAGCATCATTCTGTCTGGATATTCTTCTCTGATCTTTGATATCAACAGTGTTCCCATTCCTGATCCTGTCCCTCCTCCAAGTGAGTGACACACCTGAAATCCTGTATTCATATTTTTCGCGTTTATCATAAAAATAACCTATTTCCGTAGTTTTAAAATACTGAATAAATTCACAAATAACCACTTTCCAACTCCATTAGCTAAAAAAAAACAACTATTGTCATGACTCGGGGGCACTATTTCTACCAAACAATATAATTTCGAAAAAGGTTGAAATTAGCCTTCTACTATAATTTAAATTCAAATACTTAAGGGATCATAAATTTAAAATACTTCCTTTATTAACCTTGTAAGCAATCGGAGTTTTCAGCTTCTTTTCGAACAACATCAAGAACAGAGTCAATAAGTTCAGCACCCTCAGTATAATGTCCTTTAGCCCAATTATTTCCAGCACCAGATTGTCCGAAAACATAGTTATCAGGGCGAAAAATTTGTCCGAAAGGACCTGATTTGATGCTGTCCATAGTACCAGGTTCAAGGTCCATGAGAACTGCCCGTGGCACGTAACGTCCATTTCCAGTTTCATTGTAATAAACATTAACTCTTTCAAGCTGCAATTCAGAATCTCCACAGTATTTTCCAGTTGGATCAATCCCGTGTTCGTCACATACAACTTCCCAGAATTTTGATCCAATTTGATTCCCACATTGTCCTGCTTGAATATGAAGAATCTCACGCATTTTCAATCTTTTTTTACAAGTTTTTAGTGACTCTCTCCTATGGGCTTGAATTAATACTGAGGATGTTATATATACATATAATGAAGGCTGAAGACTAAGTCCAACGGTTAAGTAAGTGTCCGTCCTGTTGAAATATTACAATGGATATTTTGTGGGTGGCTTCTCATGACCAAAGTATGCCATTTGTGCCTTTTTCTCTTGAGATGTGCCGTCCTTTCGTATTATATTTATTTTTTTTGAGAAATAAATTATATTATTTAGTATTAGAATCTATGTATTTTAGTTTCGCTGAGTATATAGTTTAAGAAATATAAAAAGATAGACTTTTTGTCAAATAAATAGGATTCAATATACATGAAATGTTGATAGTGTCATTAAACATTAGCGACACAGATAGTGTAGTTAGATTAATCAAAATTGGCACCAAATTTATATGTTTCCTATAAATGGAAAAATTTTAGTTAAAAATAGAAGGATTCCATTTTTTTATTTTTAGATTCCATCTCATTTCTATAATAATGAAAGTTTAATTTATTATTGGTACTTTAATAATTATGTCAATATAGGTAAGTAGGTATGCCGCTTCACTCTTATATTATTTTTATTGAGACTGACTCTTTAACTCTTTTCTTGGAACTGTTTTAGATAATGGATAAATTATTGCTCACCTAATAACTCACCCAAACCTAAGGGTAAGTCATAATGAAAAAATAAAATAAAAATAGCTATTTATGAATTCTCCCTGTTAATGCTGTTGGTACCAAGGATGGACACGGAAAATTATGATGTTTACATATAATTAAAAAAAAAAATTATGTATATATATAGGAACTTTTACATATAGTCACTCAAAAATAGCCTAATTACTCTCCATAACTATAGTTTGATAATTACAATTCGTAGCTACATGTTATAGGGAGGAGAGAGGCGAGCGAGAATGGGAGAGAGGAGAGAGGCGAGAGAGAGAGGTGAATTGTATATGTATATCGGTTAGATAATTGTATATTATACATATGCATTTGTATATATGGCAAGCGAGATTGGGAGAGGGAGGAGGGAGGCGAGCAAGATTGGGGGAGGAGAGAGGCGAGCGAGAGAAGGCAGAGAGTGGGAGAGAGGTGAATTGTATATGTATATCGGTTAGATAATTGTATATTATACATATGTATTTGTATATTCTGGCGAATTATACATATACAAACGTGGATAATTATACAAACTCGAAGTCAGCTCACGTAATTAATGTATAATGTTAGTCGCGAGTGGTAATTATAGCAAACTATAGCTATGATGAGTAATTAAGTAGTATAAGTTTGCTTAACCGCGTAATTTTACCATATATATATATATAGTAGATGTTGACCCCTCTTTGATTTCTTCATGTGTTGATCTTTTCATATTTTAATCCTCGTTAGTGAAAAATCCTGACTTCGTCATTATGGGTCTGTTTGGAAAGCCATCAGGTAATTGGAATTGGTGTAATTACTAGAGCCTAGTAATTACAGAGCCTAGTAATTACCCTAACCTGTTTGTTTGCAACAGTGTAATTATTACAAGTGTATTGTTTGATTGCACATGTGTAATCATAAGGTTATATTGGATTTAAAAATAAAAAATAACTATTTAAGAAATATATTGTCTTTTGAAAATATATTAATTAATAAACATATGTTCTTAACTAATATTACAAAAAATAATTGATTTATATTTTTCAATTTATATATTTTAATTAAATTAATCATAAAAACTAAAAGTACCGAATTTCTATGAAAATCATGAAATGCATGTTTGAAAAAAAAAGATTAATATTATAAATATAATGTCATAAAATTATAAAAACATTTGACAAAAAGATAATTTATCAAGTCTAACTTTTAAAAAAAAAGCCTGCAATGTAAAATATCGAGTCAATACACATAAAACAAATGAAAGTGAAAATATAGCATAAATTCTAAATTCAAAACAAAATATTTAACATAATCCTCTTATGCCAATTTTCAACATAACATACATAAATATGATTTAAAAGAAAAGTAAAACATAAGTTCATAACATTATTCAACAATGAATTCTACTTTAATTTAAAAATTATAATACTAACAAAACTATACTAATTAATTTTTATAGATAATACGAAAAATTGCATGGAATCACATGAAGTAAATGTTGAGAATAAGAAGGAAATGAAATACTTATAAATAATAATAAAAAATTAGAAAATATTAGAATAATAAAAATAAAAAATACATTAAAACGAAAAAAAATAAAAATAGAAATAAAAGGAAGAAATTAAAAAGTAATCAGTTTATAATTACATCATTTAATTACCAGCAATTCACAGTCTCCCCCTGTGAATGGGAGAGTGTAATTATACCCTGCCAATTACACTCAATTACCTGCTGGCCAGGTAATTACATGGCCAACCAAACAAGACACACAATGTAATTACATCAAATCAAATTACCAGGGTGACCTTCCAAACATGCCTTATATGGTAACAAAAGATTCATTGTTATGAGTTGGGCTATCGATTTAACTGACCATCGGCCTCGATGTCATTAAAGGGACAATTTCCCTGGGCCTTAGGGGTTCCTTTTGGGCCTGGGAATATTTAGGCTCAAATTAAAGAAGGGAAAATTACGCGTATAAGCAAACATATACTAGTTAATTACTTAACATAGCTATAGTTTATCTTAATTACAATTCACAACCTACTTTTAGCTATAATTACGCGGCTCAGCTTTTTAGTTTTCTATAATTCGGAATTTGTATAATATAATTTGTATAACTTTTGTATAATGTAATTTTATATAATATAATTTGTCTAACTTTTGTATAATTTAATTTTATATAATAGTTTTGCATATATTTTATCGAGAGATTTGTATAATGTAATTTTGTAATTTCAGGAACTAGTTTTGCATATATTTTATCGAGAGATTTAATTTAGCCTTTTTGAGGAAATAAATTGATATAAAGTAGAATTGAATTCTACACCTTTTCTTAGCATTCAACTAAACCAATGTACTTACCAAGACTCCTCCAAATTGGTAAAGGGGCATTACATATCGTTTGTTTGTTTATTATTATTATTATCATTTCCGTCAATTTTCATATATATATATATATATATTAACCGTGCTAACAAATAAGGTGAATAATAGTACACGATAATATACAAGATAATTTTATACGTAGAGTCTGATCTATGTAAGCGATTATCTCGTTAAAAAATTAAAATAGAAGGGTGGGGGTGGGGGGGTTGAATGGACCAGTAGGAATGAGGGTGTGCAGTGGTCTATCGTTTTCATATTATGTGGTGGTGGCATTCTTTCATTTAACATTCTTACAGCTATATATTAGGTAGGGTTTTTTAGAGAGAGAGAATGAGTACTCACATGATGATCTCATGATATAAGGACCCCCAAATTCAGTAGAGAGAGAAAGAAAGAAAGACAAGACGTGATCACTTATTTAAACTACAATTGAGAAACTTCTGCATCCTTTTGCCTGCCTTATTTATGCCTTTCACAGTTGCCCCCTTTGTATTGTCCCTCTCCCAATCAGTTTTGTATCTTTCCTCCATTTATTATTTAATTCACCCACATGATATGTGTCGTTTCCTCTGAGGTATAAGAAAATTGTATCCGAGATATTAGTCAGTCATGAGATTATTAATCCACCATTTTTACTTTCATTATTTGATTAGTTATCACATAAACATGGTGGAATAGATTATGTTAGGATAACTTATCCTCGAATAACTACCACTACTTAAATATATATACTTATATCAAGTGAAGGAATAATTTAATTATAAAGTTTTTTATATTGACAGGGTAAACGATAAGGCCGGTGGTGGAGTGGGAGAATTATGAACTTTCCACTCGGCTCTTGACTAATCAAGAGATTTGGGGTTTGAGCCTAGAGTATAGGGAAACAAAAATCATACACAAACGTGTATTTGAATTAGTTGAAGTCCGAATACAGACATCAAAAACCCCCAAAAATTGCATTGTTAATGTAATGAATTTTCAAGTAGACCCAAAAAAAATTGCAATATATAGGTTAAATAATTAGTATAATTGTCAAGTTTGACTCAACTAAGGACGAATGTTTAAGTTACGTGTTCAATAGAATTCAGTAGCTAACTTTGATTCAAACCCTAATAATATTGCATGTTATGAAATTTACTTAGAGAATGTACAAAAAGTAAATTTAGTACAATGTTGTTGTGCTTAAGTGAACATGAAATTTAGGGTTGTAGAAAGTAGTAACTAATACTACCTAGGAAAATGAACAATCCGCGTGGCTAAGGAAATTATTTATAGAAAAAACTTAGGATTAGCACAAATATATTCAAACAAAGCAAAAGAAGATTATGTTACAATAGAATAAAAAATATTATGTAAGTGGATAATAATAATAATAATGTAAAAACTAATATAGTAATATGATTTGTGGACAAAAAAGATTTGGAAGTCACTTTTTGAAAGAAAAGATAGACCACTTTTTATCCAAGTCAAGGTAAAAAGTTAAGAGTAAGAAGAAGGCAAAAAGTACAATTTGGCATGGACAAGATTCTCCCTGCAACACTCTTTTTATTTGTTAGTTTATATTTTTGCAGTTGTAAATGTATATCTTCTGTAACAGCTTCCATATAGACAGATTTGTGTCCTTTGCCTGAAATATGATTAGCATGAACATAAAAAGATATATGATGAATCAAAGTCTTCTATACAATTTATTTAGTATCAGAGAAAAGAGAATCAAATCTCTACAAGTTTACGAAACTGATAGCATCTTTCAATCCTAATTCAGTTACTATTCATACATTTTACATCTTTGAAATAAGCTTTCGTTTGAACATAGATTATGAAAATAAATATTTGGATGTAGAATTTATTTAATTTTTGGGAGATTTTGAAAACGTATATCAGCTAATATCGAGTTAAAAGATGCTTTTATTTGTTATGATGCCTATTTCTCCAATACTTTAATTACAACTATGAAATAGAAAATCCAAAGATTATTCATTTGTCGATTAATGATCTTATCCTAAAATAGTGTTGATCATTCAACATTAATTTTATTATAACTAGTAAGGGAAAGTTCATGCGGTACAAGGACCCAATATTTATTCATAATTTCTTTAAAATAATTTAAAATTTGTATCTAAAGAAAAATTATATATTTGTGTGGTATATCGTAAATCATCTCATCAAGTGTAAAATGATAACCTGATAAATATTATTAATATTGGTAAATTTTAAATTGTATTAATTCAATGATTTTAAATTTTTGTTCCACAACAAATTATATACATTTGTGTAGTATTAAAATATTTCATTCTTTTTTTCTCGAAAACCTATAGTGAGGGGGTTTATTAGGATATCCATGAAGTATTTTTCTTCATCGACTGTATTTTTTTATTATAAGAAGTTGCAAATTAAAAATTTACTCTAATATCAACAAAACATTCAAAGTAATAAAACTATAATTAAAAGAAATGAATTTAAAAATTAAAAATACAACTAATTAAAAGGGATCCCATAATTTCAGAGAAGCTATACACTAATAAATTTATTTTTAAAAAACTTTTCTTCTTCAAAAAAGAGAGTTGTAGTGAAGCACACACCGATAAAGACGTGTCTACTTCGTATAGTTAGGTATGATACTGAAATAAAAGTTAGAAATCTCTGATTAAAAAGCATATATGACTCCTCATATTTAAGTAACCAATGAATTTGAAAGTAATCAAGTATACGTATTCTTATTGTTTGACTAATTGTCCTTAAATTAGACATTTAAAACTTATTTCACAGATCCTTTGCCTCTCTAAAAATTCATTGTAAATGTTGAGCAACATGAAAAATTATCATGGTTATGAGTTTCATCTCACGTTAATTAACAGGGTACAAAATTACATTGATGTATGAAAATACAAAAGACGTTTATGAGGAGTATTGAATCCAATTAAGCCTAAATATTACTTTTTATCGATGCAAATTCAAATTAATCAAATTAAAAAAAAAAAAAAGTTTACAGTAATATACACTATCTATTATTTTGGTACAAATCATAGGATGATCGGAACCCACCGACTTGTCTTGTACGAGTTTATGCCGTACAAAGACAACTACTGGCGGGGTGGTAATTATAATTGGGCTTGCTCCCTCTTGACTAGTCTCTCTCACCTAATATTATATCTCTGTGTTCAAAAAAAATAAAAATTACCTAGTTTATGATTATATCATTAACTAAAATTCAAAGCTAAAAATCTCACTTAATATACAGGTCGTATGCAAGTAGGATGTAGTTTAGTTGGCGAGTTATCTACACCTCCACCTCCAAAAAAACAAAGTCCCACACATTTTCTTGCTCATAGATCATAGTCCTCCCTTAATTAGACTTTAGGTGAATCGCATCCTCGCGCAGCGAATTGCATTATCAATTCTACTAATTGTCATCTTGAATTTTTATTGCAGCCTATTGAGATATATTTGGTGTTCAATATACTTCCTGATGTCAATAAATCCTTCCTATGGCCAAAAGATCATTATTGAACATGTTGGTAGTCAACTCAAAAAATTCTATGATGTTGCAATTAATTCATCAGGTTGCTTCTTTGTTCTATCATGATTGGGCAGACTTTTCCTAAGATTGAAGGCGAGTATCCGGGAACTTCTTTCTATTTTATTTTCTTGCATCTTTGTTACTATGATCTACAAGCAAGAGAAAATGCACGTGTGCGACCTTTTAAATGAAATTTTATCTGTGTTAAAATTAAGACTCTCATCAAAATTATCAAGTACACAATGAACAAGAGATAAAACAGATTACCCCTCCCCATATACATATCCCACCAACCAACAAAAAGGAATAAAAAAAAAAGAAGAGGAAATTAAAACAGTACTACTGATGATGCCGATCAACTCAAATAATTGAAAATGAGTACATATGCATAGTATATATGAAAATATGAAAGCATGGTATTGTGTAAATACATGATGGTACAAAGAGTTGATAAGCTAAAAACACACTCACAAAACCACACTACGTAGTACTATATTATCCCTCATGCCTCATCGATTCTAATAATATATGGTCCACGTATGTAGAAAAAGTCAAAAAAGTTATTTTACCAAACATAAGAACCAAAAATTAAATAAAAAGGAAGCAATAATTCAGTGTAGGCAATAAAATCCAGAGTGTTGTCTCCTTTAATTTCCAAGGAAATTCACGAATTGTCTTGGACAACAAAAAGGTACTAACTACTGCTGCCAAGCAAGAAAAAAAAAATACAACCAAAGAAAATAGGACCAGTGCGATTGATGAAGTTATTCCTCCTTTAATTAATCAGAAATTTCGAATTCGATTTTTAGGTATGTAAAAATTCTTTGTAGGAAGTACTTCCTCGAATGAGCGAATCCAGATTAGTCAGACTCCAATATAAGCATCGAATATGACCCCCCTCCCCCCTAAAAAAAAAAATAGGACCTCAAAAACAAAAACCCTAGCCTGGAACAAACCTTACAGGCTTTAAATTTGCCTTTTTTCTTTCTCTTCATTGTTATCAGTTTGAGTTTAATTCAAAGGTTATCCTTCTCATTTATTCTGATTGTATAATTCTTTTTGTCAAAGTGTACATGTAATTGCCCTTCTGATTTCTTTTTAATGGTACTGTGAATTTGCATGTACGTGTCAACTTCTTCTTAATTAACTGTTATTTCTAACTTTGTGTAGAAAGCAACTACACATATTTATTGGAAAACATGGCTCTTCCATGCGCTACCTCTTAAAAGGTACGTGAAAATTAGAAATTTTAATTGAGAAAATTGAATTCGTATTTAACTCGACTTTAAAATTGTTCGAAACCATATAAGAAACAACAATTATAGTTATATATCTACTCTCCCACCTCGTTTAAATTATGCAATCGATCATTTCAGGTAAAAGTTTTAGCCGTTAAAAAGTACACATTTTTTACATGTAAGCATGGACTAACATCCCTTCTTTAAAGTGAATTGCTTAATATTTGAGCTGATATTGGGTAGACTATTAAAGAATAAGGTGTGTCTAGTAATTTTATCATTTTAAGAAAACGAAAGTTTAGCTAACTCAACAAAGCTATCCTAAATACGACTAGGGTCTTCAAAAATCATATAAGGAGATTGTAGTATACGTACATATTAATAATCATTGATACTGGCCTAATTAAGTAACTTAAAGATAAATGTGTTAATTGGTCTTACAGGTCCCACCCCCAAACTAAGCTAAGAAAAGACTCGTTCACATATTCACATTCTTAATAAACTGAAGCATAAAGTAAAGTGTTTCTTTATAATTAATCAGTATATGTAGACACAACATATCCTATTCTATATATGTCAACTTGAGAAGACTGTAAAATTGTTAATTACTATTAATGTCCGAATCATGACTTCAAAATCCTAATCTCTCATCCATATTTCAACATCTTTGAGCCCTCTTTTCATTGTCAGACAGAGAGATTAAATTAATCAGAGTACGTAAAGTAATTTTATGGCTAAACAAGCTAAGGAGTTCCAAGAACTTGTCCTGTGCTATAGTTCAAAGAGGGGATTCCCAAGCCTAAGGTGTCCCAAGATCTTGTCCTGGTCAGATGTGGGATCTTTGTTACTTTTACTACTAAAAATATTTGAGGGATGCAACAACATGGTCCAAATGCATTTTAGGGCAATCTTTGGTTTCAATAAACGTTACATCGCATTGAACAACATCATTGATATAGCTAATAATAGGGGATGGAAATTCCATCATTAATTTGAAGTTACATAAATAGTCAACATTTAATTCCTCATGTCTAGCTTAGCTATCCTTCAGTTCTTGAGTGGAAGGAACTCAAAAAACTGATAATGACTACCACTAAAATTATTATTCAAGTTCGCTGCGGCCCCAATTTCATCCTTGTCTGAAAAATTATTTTCATCATTGCTGCTGCGGAGGGGAAACAATTCAAGGGTCTGTGATTCATGACCATGGCCTTCTTCATCGTCTCCGATGATGTTTTCATGTTTTTGATCACATCTGAAAGGTGCAATAAAGATGTTGAGATGATCTTTGGGTTTGAAAAGTTGTTTTGTCTGATGGTCAATTGTTCTTGGCGTTGATGGACAACTCCTTATAATTGGAGTACAAGTTGCAGTAGTGATATTAGCATTACTACAAATTGTTGCAAAATTGGTGTTGGTGGTGGTGGGTGGTGAACAAGACAAATGCATCATCTGCCACGTGGCATTCCTTTCTGCTAATAGGCTCCTTCTTTGTTCTCCTTCATCGAATGGTATCCATCTTTCTGCTACTGCTACTCTACATGATTCTGCCACTCCTCCTGCTGCTGCTGCTCCTGCCTTTGTTTTTGCTGCAGTTTTCTGCATCGATATTTATTGCAATATTTCAAAAAAGATTATCAACTTCCTTGTTACCACTATTCCATGCAACTAGTGATGAAAAAAGTAACAACCCTATTTTGACCATTGTTCATTATAGATAGTAGGCATATAGTATACAATTTGATTTGATAGAGCATATACCTAAGCCTAAATGGAAAGTCAAATTTCACGGAAGAGGTTATGCAAACGTCTTTTCGTGATATGACTACAGAGATCGGATCATGGGTTCCCATATCTAAAGCACAAAATCCCAAAACCCTATTTCTCATAGACTCAGTACAGCTTTTATATTTTCCAAGAAATAATGTTTTGATTATTTTATTCAAATCATAACAACATAATGACATGTTTAGAGAATGTTAATTTGCTTTTTGGTTATGAAAAAGAGAATGGAAGAGTCTAAGGAAAGAGAAAAGTGAAAAAAAATAGAGGAAGGAAGGAAGGAGGGAGGGAGGACCTCTGCAAGAGTACTGCAGTTTGTTGGGGATGGCCAGTGCTTGGTCTGTTCAATTTCAAAAACTGTCCTATTTGCCCCTGCGAGAACAAACACAAAAACAAAAAAAAAGAGTAAAGAAACTTTTTCATCTCTAATAAGCAACAATCGGAATGGAAGAAAAAGCATATCTCAAATCCAAACACAGAATGCAACTTTACAATATATCTTTGAATAACAACAAAAAATACAAGGTGGGCATAGCAAGAGAAAAAATAAAAGAAAGAGAATATTTAGTGTATCAAACAAATTTCTCTCTTTCATGTATCATTCTCATCGCATGTCCTCTTTTGTTAACTTGCATGCTCATGTACTTCTCACGCTACAATTCTGATGAATTCCTCGGAAAACAAAAAAATAATTCAAAGCTTAATATTTATTCCCTTCATCACAATAAATATATGTGATAAAGATTATCACACATAAACATAAAAAAAATTTGAGTTCAATCCATGTTTACAGACAGTTCAAAACTAAACCCCTTTCAACAGAAAATTACAAGTAGAAATTGTTAAAATCTGTACCTGAATCTTTTCTTTCGGCATTTTCAGCGTTACAATTACTATGAGATTGATCATCACCACCACCATTACCATTACCATTAGCTGAAGATTCAAGTTGACGGCGTCTTTTTTGGCGTTCCCTAGCCTTATGATTTTGAAACCAGTAGAAAACATTTTTCCCTTCAATTTTCCCATAACGTCGAAGTTGTGCAGTGATGTGCTGAATCTGTTCAGCTGACGGAGTTCTCGTGCCACGTCGATACAACTCTTCCAGCGTTTGCAGTTGTTCTGGAGTTGGATTCCAACGTGAGCTCACTACTAATTGCGTATTGAAATCTCTCTTATTTTGCTCACTCATAGCTGCGTCAAAAAAAAAATTCACAGACCAATAAATTAAAAATGTATGGATAGTCGTTAGATCTGTCGATAAATTGAGTTTTCTATGTACGAAGTATCAGTGTCACGCATGCAGTAAAGGAAAGGAAAGGCAAAAAAGAGAAAAAGTAGAAAGACATCTCTCTCTATATACAAAGAGGAAAAAATAAAATAACAGTAGAATAAAAATTACCAAGCTGATGATGATTAAGTGCAATAAAGTTTTCTCCATGAATATTTCTTAAGCAATTAGTTGGATGAGTAGCAGTAGCCGCAGGAGCATGAGGTACTCTTGGCATTAGTGGACGAAGCTTTCTTCCATTAAACGAATCCGGCATGTTAAAATCTCCTCCGTCGTTGTAACCCATCATCCACATTTCTTTGTCTAGAGAAATTTTTGATTACCTTAAAAAGCGAAACAAGTGAGATGATTTTTGTTTTGAGTAAGATCAAGGCAATTAGTTGTTCCTTCAAGGTTAAAAGTAAGAAAAGGGCATAATGTTTGGTAATGATTTTTTTTTAAAAAAAAGTTAAAGAGAGAGGGAGTAAGGAAGAGAATGAAATGGGGTGACTTTTAAGGGAGCTGAACACAAGGAATTTGGCAAGATTCAGGAGAAAGAGATGGAACAATAGAGACAGAAAGAGAGAGAGAAAAAAGAAAAAGAAAAAAAGAAATGGTGTTGGTTTAAATTGAAACAAAAGTCGGTTGACTAGCTTAATAAATTAAAGTAATTTTTAGGAATAGGTTAGTAGGATACAGTATAGGAGGATATAATATGTATGAATTGTGAAGGAGACAAATTGAAGAAAAAGCAAAATGGATGGAAGGGAAAAGGGGAATTTAGAGAATGAAACAAAAAGAAAGAAAGAAAGAGAATTGTAGAAGAAGGCGTGGAATTCTGGGAGAAGAAGATGGAGGAGGAAGAGAGGTTATCGATAAATGTGAATGAAAAACGACGTGACGATGATGAGGGTTATGATAAGCTCCTCATCACTTAGCCCTCATTTATTGTTCTTCTTTTGTCCTCTCCCTTTCACACTTATTCTCAATCCGAACTGCCCCCTCCCCCTCCCCCTCCCTCTCCACACTCCAATACATTAATCAACACTTTTTTCTCAACTTAATTTGGTATAACCATGTTTCTTTACAATAGGTAATGGATTATTGGTTATCGATACTGAGTTATTGGATTTTAATGGTTGAGAAAATACATAAAAAAAAACCCTCTAAACTTGGCACGAGAACTTACTTTAGTACTTAAACTACACGGGTGTTTAAATAACTACTTAACATATTTGAAGTGAATTATTTTCAACCCTAGCGCGTTATTTACCTTTTAACTTTATTTTAAATCAAATTTGCCCCTTCAACCGTAATATCCGACCCATTACCCATTTGAAGAACAATCTTCAAATTCAAAGAACCCTAATTTCCTCTTCTACCTCACCAACTCGATCATCCAAAAATGGTGACCTAATTTATTATCTTTTTCTTGATTCATCTCAAATCTTAGCTCTTCCAACCTAAAAGCTGAATCTATGAAGGAATAATTGTTCTTCGAAAGGTAAGATTCAAACTTATTCTTCTTCATCTATTATTTTAAAAAGATTAAAATAAATTAAGCTTAACGAAAACCCTAAACTCAATCAAATGCTATAACCATCCAAACGAAGATTACTAACCTGGTAACTTTATTTTCGTCGAGAAACACCACAAATTCGAAAAGTAAATCCTTCAGAGAATGAGAATGGGAGTTGGAGATTTAGGGATATTTGTTTTGAAATGGGTCGGGTTCTTTTTTGGGAACGAGTGAATTATATAAAACAGGTCAGATATTTATAAAAACTTAGCGACGTGGACGAATGAAAATGGGCGTGCATAACAACGCCCAGCCTTCAACTCGGCTGGTGTTCAGAAGGTTGAAAATAATTCACTACAAATATGTTAAGGGGTATTTAAACACTCGTGTAGTTTAAGTACAAAAGTAAGTTCTCGTGCCAAGTTCAGAGGGGTTTTTATGTGTTTTCTCTTAATGGTTTGACGTTTTTTTCTATAAATAGATAGTAAATTGATAAATTATATTTATATCATTTGGTATATCTAAAGTTCTTGACTTAGTATTTAGTTTCATACTTTCATTTTTCACTGTCTCAAATTTTCGATTATTCTACAAACTGTTAGTATTTATTTATGAGCAAGATGTGTAATAGTCAACTTATTTCATTTGGTTTGTCACCTTGTTTTCTAAGTGATTTTTCAATGACTTTTATGTGAAATTTTAATGGTTAAATTAATAATCAAGTCGATAACGATTAATAAACGATAATCGATAAAATGATATCTATATAGTTTTATAACAATTTAACATGTCTACAAATCAAAAAACTAATATATGAATGATTTTAATTCTATAGCAGTTTAGCATGTCTGCAAATCGATACACCAATACTTAATTATTCCATAGCGGTTTAGCCTGTCTACAAACCGATAATCGATAAACTTCATAAAAAAAAAAAACTGAGCCGGCCAATAGACAATCTTACTTATCATAACATCCAAATTATCATGTGATAATATATGTTTATTGCTCCCTCTCTCCCGATTTATATGTTATATTTGACTTGATAACTTTTGAAACTTTATGGTTTAAATATTTGTGTTGTTATAAAGCATTTTATTAAGAGTAAAAAGAAATTTTTAAGTTAAATTATTTCTAATTATAGAAATGTGACATTCCTTTGAGGACAAACTTTAAAAAAAAATATAAAAAAAGAGTGTCACATAAATTCTTCTTTAAATTTATCATAAAATAAAATTTTATTTAGATAATTAAATTATACTCTATTGTATTTTTTAATTGACCCGGGGATTGCCTCAGGGAAGAGGTCATCTCATTTGGTATCATTCAATTTCGAATATAGACCCGATTGAAGCATAAAAGTGAAATAATAATAATGAAAGGCTTTTGTCCGTTGATGGTTATCTTACCTGTGTCTCCTACGCTACGCTCTCAACTGAATCAATCGCTTTGTCCTGATTTATTGAAGAGGTGCCCTGTAGAACACATGATAATCAAAATATTTTTTTAGATATTTTTATTTCAATTTTTTTTTATAAAATAAAACTTTTGCTTTTATTCTTAAAAAGCTCATTATTTTATTATTATTATTATTATTATTATTATTATTATTATTATTATTATTATTATTATTATATACCTTGTCTGAGTGAGGAGCCATGAAACCTCAGTCTTGTTTCAATTAAATCTGATGTGAAACTACACGGCCGGTAACAGGGAGCAATTAATAGAGTGGTATGTTAACTTGCAAGGAAAATGACTGTTTTGTACTGATTCGAAACTGTGTCCGCGCTTCGTGCGGTTATAAAAAAAACTTAAAATATTTTTAAATAATTAATGTCACTATTTGATAAATATTTTAATAAAAGAGAGAAACACAAATTAAAATACGATTTTGATATTTCTTATTTAGAAAAATTACTAAAAAGAAATTTTCATATTGATAAAAAAGTTGAAAATATAAACGTTGATATGAAAAGCTTCATTTAATTGACAATCTAATTATCATAGTTTCATACTAAATTCAATGATTCTTATAGAAACATTATTGATTCAATCAACATTATTAAATTTACTCGATCATAAATTACATGACTTTCTTTTTGAAATGATATGAGCATATCCATATACAATATATATAGTGTTATT
Organism: Solanum etuberosum; assembly: GCA_029582245.1. Lineage (NCBI taxonomy): Eukaryota > Viridiplantae > Streptophyta > Magnoliopsida > Solanales > Solanaceae > Solanum > Solanum etuberosum. The sequence goes on from JAJONR010001679.1 coordinate 51,250, forward strand.
TAATTACTACTATTAAATGGAGTGTGAGCAGTAAGTATTCTGTATCGTCATGAAAAATCAGTATCGGGCAAACTGTTTGCAGAATTTGTAATTTATTAAAATAACCACTGATTTTTTGCATGCCCAAAAAAGAGTCAACCTCTATAGCTCTGGATATTTCATGTTTACTAACATAGCTTGTACAGTCCTATATACATGTCTCTAGCTACTACTCACTTTTTTTCTTCTTCCCCTTTCCCAAAGCACAAACTAATTTTTCATTCTCCATAGGCTAGCTAGTAAAAAATATATAGTATTATATTTTCTTTCTTCTTTTATTTGTTAAAAGGAGTTGAGAAATGGTTTGATTGTCCTTGGACTAGCCACAACAAAAGAAAGGAGTAAAAGAGGAAAGAGATTGGATAGTTGGTAACAAATCAACCGATTGTGGTAGAGCTATAAATATTCTTTCATTCTTAATTAGCAGTAGCGGATTTATGTTAAGTTGAGAGGTGTTATGAAATAGATACAAAAATAAAAGACCTATTTGATACACGTTTTGTGTTCGAATCTCATTTTCTTCGCTCTATTCTTCATTTCAAATAAAAAAAAATCACCAAATACAAGAAAAATACTGAATACTTGCTATGCAAATAGATATTATTCTTAAAAATATATATTTTTGGGAATTTATACCGTTGGACTCTAAATAGAGTGTCTAGCGGCTTTTCTTTAACAATAAAGAAAATTCTCATCAGGGATAATAATGAATAAGAATTAAGAGGGTGCTAACTCTTACCTTTAATATCTACTAATTTATGTTATTCCTTTTTATTTAGTTGGATGCTATGTTTTTTACTTATTCTACGATAAAACTGATTAATATCCATTTGTGAAATCAAATAATGATGACTTTTTTATATATTGATCGGCTGGTGTCTTACATAGAAAAAAAAAATGTATTTAATATAATCTCTAACGTGATTAGTTTGAATTAAATAAAATTAAATAATCACTGAGGACTGTTATGGTAATACATACTTTATTTGTATTATGTTTTTTTATATGACGTTATGATATTTTATTTCCTTATTTTCATTTTAAAATATGATCATTGCTTGCGAAATTTTTTTCGCATACCACTATTAATTAGTTCTCGAGTTCAAATTTCCCTTGAATACAATATAGAGTGGTCATTGTTAAGGAGGTTTTTCCCGCAATATGAGACTTCAAGGCACAAATTCAAAATTAGTCGAACTGAAGTTCTTTTTTGATATAACCAAGACAAAGCAGGGATCTTGGAGACATTGTATGAAGACTATTCCAGGCTTTGCCCTTGAAGCTACTATTTCTATGAATCGAAAAACAGTCAGCTCTTGACGTATTGAAAATGATTTGAATTGCGATCGTCCTTAAAAATAAATTTTGGGTTAAAAATATTCCTCCTTCGAACTAATTAATCCGGTTAACCCAAAACAATTAGAAATCGGTGCGAAACAATCTTCAATTGATTTTAGATCTAGTTGAGCTTCTTCATCCTTAATCTGGGGAAATTCAGCCCTCAATAATTTCGAACAAATAAATACGGATGTATCGGATTATTTACGGAATGGGTTTAATATTACGTAAATTAGTATCATCTATATAACTAAAGCCCACATGTGACATTCGAATTCGCTATCGGATATATATACATACAAAATTGTACGTACATATAAAATCACCTAAGACCGGCAAGGGAAAATCAAGATCCAGATTCCGGAGGTACAACAATTATTTCAAGATACAAAAATCTAAAATAAATATTTTTTTCGTTTCAATTTATTTATTTTACTACTCATTTTAATTTGCTTGGGGAAAAAAATATCTCTGCACCTTTTTTATAACGATTTAATTTCAACTTTTTACATGATGTTTAAATTACATTCCACAAAATTCAAAATTCTTCTTTATTTTTTTTAAAATTTTATGCTAAGTAAAAAATATACAATTAAATTACAACGGAGGGAGCACTAAGAAAAAAGATGTTGACATTTCTATAACAATTCTTTTTTAAAAAATAATTATCCAAGAAAATGTAATATAGAATTTTTCCAATCTTAACAATTCAAAAAATTAGTTTTGGATATATGTAACAATAACATACATAATTGCACCACCAAAAATTTGAGAAGTACCCCCTCAAACTTTGATAATAAGACGTTTTAAATTCGAGCTAAAGAAATAAAATATTCAGCGGGACTTCTATTAGATATGTACAGTCAACCTCTTGGGCCACCTCACAGCTTAATGGACTCTTGTCGAATTAGAAGTGCGGCCCATTCTAATGTGCAGAAGCCCCAACTCATCTGGTCCGGCAAAACTTGTTAACAATTGAATCTTATCAATTTGGCGAGTTTAAAATTGTATTGAATTACTCATGTAACGCATGCATAGCTTGTGAACAAGTCAAGTCGTGCGCCAATTCGCACGACTTGTGAAAAAAAAAAAAAAAGATAGGTAGAATGAAGATTATGAATGGAAAAAGTGCTACTTTTCAATTATCCAGGTGTATAGTGTGGTAGTTACTTTTGCACATATTTCTTGAACTGAGAAAAATAGCGAGATTTGTGTTGTTTCCTCAAAAATTAAAAGAATAGGACAGTCTTAAATGACTCTATTTGCACAAATCTAGCTCTTTTTTGGTTTATAGGCCCAAATTATATTTTCATAGCTTGGACAGAGAAAAATCGTTCTTGGGCTATCTGAGCCTATAGCCAGGTTATGCAATGAGCTCTCAGTATGGCAGAGGAAAACGTTAGATTTTGGGCCTTGTGTTTCAGCCCAAAATTGGGTCCAAAATCAGTGCTTTATGAATTTTTCCTATAATAATTAATGATTTATCTTCTGAAGAATTTTCTTAAATTTACAAAAAGTAATTAAAGGAATAAGAAACCAACATACTCTTAGTTCCACTAACTAAGCATCATATTACTTACTCTCTCTCTGTCCCTATTACTTCACTATTTTACTCCTCCGTTTTGACAAATTAACAAAAGATAAAAAAAATTTAAATCTATTATATCCTTAATTAATTAATTTTGAAAAAGGTAAAACTTCATTTATCCTCTTCGTAATTAATAGAGGTGAACGGTAAACTCACTATATCAATAATTATTTTTTCTTAGTAAATGTCAATTTAAAAGTGGACAAATAATTAGGGATAGAGAAATTAATAAATTTGGGAAATTGACATGGTTTAGATGATTTATTGCGACTTTCGAGGGCGGATCAACAAGGTAAAGTCGATGACACTTTTAAAATAGGTTTTAAAGTTTTTAACGAGTCTTACATCAAATTGAACGAAAAAAGTGAAGAATTGTATTAAAAAATAACACAAATTCAAACAATACACACATTTTAAAGGTCTATGATGACATGATTTAAATGACAAATTTATAAATAATTATTAAGTAATATTGTCAAATAATTCCTTAACTAGTATAATAAACTGACTTTTTAAACCTGTAAAATTTATTTACTTTGGAGTATATTATTATGAATATATACTCCTTTAACTTGCGTTTTTTTGAACCATAAAAAACAGCCATGGACTAATTAATATTGGAAAGTGCAGCTTTTATTTTCCCTATAAATTAGAATGGGTGGGAGGACAGCGATCTATGTCAAATATATTTTAATTAATAACACTAGTCTAGACATAATTAATAATTAAAAGTACTCCATTATTCAAATAAGTTAGTAGATCTTTGATACAAAAGACAACAATACCTATAAAGAATCTCTGACAAGTTCAGAGCACATAAATTAGAAAATAAGGGCATCGCCACCGACTACATGCTATATTTTATTGTGCACTGCTAGAAGATTCTTAATGACGTATTTCTCAAACTAGAATGATCTTCATAAAAAAAATTGTGAATCTTTTTGAAGTATTGAATTATCAAGAAAAGTATGTTATATTTTGATTTTTTTTTTATGAATATCCCAAGAAGTTATAGGATATTCAAAATTATATATATGGCTTTATATTTGATTTTTTTATTATTTTTAAAATTACGTGCTTTATCAAATTACAGTATGTACCAATATCTCGGAAATAGAGTCGAACAAAGTATAGTATTGTACATTTGAGTTTTGTGAAGAAGACAAATTAAAGTTGGAAAGGGCAGACACTCACCTTTAATGGAGACAAAAAATAAAAAAAGAAAGAAAAATTTAACATTTTTATTTAATTGGTTAACATTTTTATTTGTTCTCATGCTATAAAAAAGGGTAGAGTTGAACGTACACTTTTTGAATCCTAAATACTAAGATAAGATAGAGTGTATTAATAAAAATAATGCTTGTATTATCTTTTGCATTAGTTATACAATCTGAGGAGTGTATTACTAATGCCATGGATTTCTAGCTATTAGTAATGCAAAAAAATTTAATACATACATTAACATGGTTAAAAATTCAATTACCCCTCAAAAGTACTTTTACATCTTTTCAACCATATTATGAAGGATATTTTTATAAATATATATTTTTATACAATTCATATATTTTTTAAAATATATCAAACTAAACAATGCATAAAAAATATTCCATGTATAACTAATACAAGCATTACTAATATTTTATATGCTCTATCAAACGATCCCTAAACGAGAACACACATTCTAGTGAGAGCGAATGATGCACGCTCTAGTGATCACTTCTTCGCTTCTTGTTATAGTACGCCTTATCGTCTGGGCTATCCACTCAAATGATCAAATTCATAATCAAAAAGTAGATGATAAAAAAAAGTGTAGTTAAAGAAAAAGTTAGACCAAAAAATATAGTAGTTCCTCCGTCTCATTTTATGTGGAACTATTTCACTTAGCATGATATTTAAGAAAAAAAGATTTTTAGAAATGATGGTCTAAAACAATTTTTAGATATTTATATGGTTAAAAATTATTTCATTAAAAATAAAAAAAATATTTTAAAGTTAAATTGTCGTAAAATAACAATTTTTTTGTAACGGACTAAAAAAGAAAAGGTATCACTCAACCAGAGAGAAGTATCATTCAAAAGTCTTCAACTTATTCACTATTAAAAAAAATAAAAATTGTATTGAATGAAGGTATTCTTATTGATAGAGCTTTGCACTCTTCAATTTAGTCCAAAGTTATTTAAGTCATATGATATTTGTGGGTTGCTGTGTTATTCAGATAACAAGTGAAAAATAATATTATTGGATTAATAAAGATTAGACCAAAACAGAATTCAATATACAACATTATATATCTGATCTTAAATTCAAAAAAGAAGATGTAATTAACTTTTTGTATAATTGTGTATATTATTATATATAGATGCAACAATCACCTTCATCAGAGAAATCATCAACAATCGGTTCAGCTATCACCAAATTTTAGTAGTAATAAAATCATATCTGAATTTCAAAGGCGAAGTTAGAATGTTTTAAATAGGAAAGAAAATATCAACAAATTAATAGTATTTAAATTTGAGTCTATTTTGTTAATGTATTTAAATCAATTATACTTTGAAGTAATCATCTCTAATTTAAATAAGGAAGTAATAATTTCACCCTAATTTAAATGTATTTTTATCTGAAAAAGTAAAGAGTACAGTATAGAGCACATTCATTATGTTTTCATGAGTAGGTGTTGGATTTGATTTGCCATATTAATGGATGCTTGTGGTTGTGACTTGTGAGTGTGCAACATAACAGATTACTCCATTCTACTTTTGAATTAACAAATCTATTAAAAATTATTTGTCTACTTTTGAATTAACATGAGTTTATCATTTTATTCCTATTAATTATAAAATGAATAAATTACAAAACTTTAGATTTTCAAGTAGTTTTATTTTTTTTCAAAATAATTAATTAAAAATATAATTGATAAAAAAATTATTTTTTCTTAATTTGTCAAAATAAATAAGTAATTAGAGACAATTAATAAAAAAAAAATTGACAAATAATTAGGGACGATGGGAGTATATATAGCCAAAAAAACTGTGATTTTTTTTGGTTGAAATAAGTGGCAGGCAACAGAAGAAGATGTAGAGAATGATTCCTTGAAGCATGTGAACTTTTTCTAAGGGTGCGGACAACTCTGACGCCTCCCTCGATTAATGTGCACCTTTCTCATCCCATTCTCCCAGTCGCTCTTCATTATACACTTCTACTGATATTTTTTATTTTTCGAAAATCAAATGATTTAAATTTGATCGAAAATTTATATATAGAATTATGAATTTTTTTGAAATAAAATTTATATATTTATAAACTATGTAAAAAGTATTATGAGTTAGAATAATTGACAATTCAAAATAATTAAAAGATATATAAAAAATTTACTGTCAAAAATAAATTTATTTGAATCTCAAAATCTCAAAAAATGCCACATAAATTAGGACGGAGAAAGTACTATTTTTTTCAATTATCTTTACTTGTTCAATATATAAAAACTAATTATCTTTAGTACCACTTGTATATTATAATAATTTACTTAATATAAAATAGAATAGTAATGAAAATTCTAATAGCTCATTTGATTGACTGTCGCCTGAACTCTATTTTATTCTAAAAGTTTGATTCTTCACATTGTAATTTTTTTTTTCTACCCTTAAATTTTAAAAAGGAAAAAAAAAGGGGGGATTATTTTTGTGGCATAGTTGGTTGTAAGGCTGGGCATCGGACCGGATTGTACCGGTATCGTTCCGGTCCGATAGTATTCGGGACGGAATCGAATACCCTGAATCGGTACTCGGAACGGAACGGTATCATAATTTGGTATCGGTATATCGGTACCGGTTCATCCCGATTCCGTTCCGGTCCGATAGTATTTGGGACGAAATGAAATACACTGAATCGGTACTTGAAACGGAACAGTATCATGATTTGGTATCGGTATATCGGTACCTGTTCATCCCGATTCCGTTCCGGTCCGATCTGATCCCGGTAAATTATTTTTAATTAAAATTAAAAATAGTATTTGTGTCATTGTTTTATACTTTTATTAGCATTTCTTTTTTCTTTTTTTTCTTTTTTTTTTAAATTACAAACTTAAGTTATTTAAATTACAAGTTATAAGTATAACTTAATAACTTATAAACTTCAAAAGATTCAAATCTTGAAAACTTATAACATAAGCTCAAAAACTTTTTTTTTTTATTAAACTTAACTTACAAACTTCTATAAGTAAAAAATTTTAAAAAATATCTTTAAAATATACTTAAGTAAAATTACATTACAAATTTTAAAACTTAAATACTATAAACTAATAAATTTAGAAGAAAAAAAAAACATTTATATTTTCGTAATTCAAAATAACTCAAAAAAAATAATTATTTTTTGAAATAGCTATATTTGCCGTCCCGTTTATTCCATACCGTTCCGGTTCTTTCCCGATATATAGTGGGACGAGACGGAATCGAGCCTCCATCCCGGTAATTTCGATCCGATTTTTCCCGGTACCGGTCAACTGCCCGGTCAAACCATCCCGTTCCGGTCCGGTACCGGTTCATTTCGACCCAGTGGTCCCATCCCGATTCGGTGCCCAGCTTTAGTTGGTTGATTACCTAAACTCTCATCTTCTTGTTTGTGAAGTCACTGTATACCCAATAATATGAAAACGGAAGTAATACTCTAATAATTACATTGTTTTATTCTTTTATCTAGTATAATTATTATGTCAAGATTCCATCTTAGCATTTGTTATGTGCTAACAATTGACATTACATGTAAGTATCTACTACATCTCTATCATTGATCTCCCCTTGTTGGGTCTCTACCCAAGATCTGGGAATTATTTTAGGCTAGAACTCGGAGAAGTAGACGAAACAAATCTTTAATGATCAAATTGCTAATGCAAATCTAAATTAATCGAAGTTAAAAGTATACATACTTTATATGGAATACTTATAAAGATAACGGGTCGAAAGCATGTTTAAGCGAATTAGGGGTGTTAAAGACATGGTTTTTTTAGAATGTTATTAAGTTGGATTTAGAATATTCAAAAGACATGTACAAAATTCACGACTTAGTAAAAAGAAAAGCTTATTAAACTCTCGAAATCGGAATAGTGCCACATAATTTGACTCATTCATTTCAAAATTATTATCGTAATAAATAATATTTCCAATATTCCTATTTACATGTTATTCTTATTAAAAATAGATGTTTCTTAATACTTGTCAGTTGTCACTTCACAAAATCAATATATAAATGACATTTTTCTTCCTATTTTATTTTTGAGAGTTATTAGTCTTAAAAATATAAATTTGACCGACATAGAAAATTAAGTAATTTATTCATGTTTATAGTCAAAATAATTCATTCAAGTTTATTTATTAAAAAATTTAGATAAAGTATAATGATAAATCTATTGAGTTTTTTAAAGATAGTAAAATTTATAATGATGACAACTAAACTAAATAGGGAGAAGAAAAAGAAACCAAAGATCTTTTTCCGTTTTTTAACTTTTACAGCTAGCAACTTTCATTTATTCACAAAATGGCCCACTTAATTACCGTTCACCATCTTTTTGTTATATCACTCTCTCCCAATTTTATTCATTCTCAGTATCCAAAAGTAACCCTACATTTTTCTCTGTTTCTTTTTTTCTATAAAAAGCCCATTTCTATTTGCCATTACCAAACTGGTGCTCTCTCCTCTTACTAGCACTTTGCTTCACCCAAGCTTTCTCCATAATTTCAGCCATGGCAGATCGATTTCTCACACTCTTTCTAGTTTTGGCCTTTTTCACCATCTTTTCTTCCCACATTTCAGGTACACGCTCATTTCCTGCACAAATAGCTAGTTTAGTTGTCTGCTTTAATTTTTTTTTTTTTACTAATGTCAGTTTTTTGGTTTCAGTTTCAGCTACAACAATGACATTGTACAACAAATGTAGCCACCCGGTGTGGCCAGGGATCCAGCCAAGTGCAGGTAAGCCGGTTTTGGCTCGTGGAGGGTTTAAGCTTCCACCGAACAAGGCATACAGACTTAGTATGCCGGCTGGGTGGTCCGGTAGAGTTTGGGGCCGCCATGGATGCGCTTTTGATGCTGCTGGCCGTGGACGCTGTGCAACTGGGGACTGTGGTGGTTCACTTTTTTGTAATGGAATTGGTGGGACCCCTCCGGCTACACTTGCTGAGATTACTCTGGGCAATGAACAGGATTTCTACGATGTGAGTCTCGTAGATGGTTACAATCTCGCCATCTCTGTAACTCCGGTTAGAGGCAAAGGTGAGAGTCATTCCCCTAAAAATATTTAATGACTTATTTGTCCTTGATTAGTGCTTCGATGCTTCTTCTTTTTTTCTTCAAGTTCTCAGTTTCGTAGCAGGGTTACTTTCGTCATTACGTTTATTATATTACCCCTTTCCTTTTCTTTTCTCGAGTATTAGGTTGATAGTTTTAAATCAAACAATTCCGTTAGTTGCTCTGATGAATTTTCACCTAATTAATTAGTGGGTGTTGTAGATCTACACTTGTATGACTGCAAGAATTCATTCCCGTTACCCCAAAGTGAATACCGAAAAATCAAATTTCTGGGCTTTGATTCTTCTTCTGTTTTGACAGGGAAATGCAGCTATGCTGGATGTGTGAGTGACTTGAACACAATGTGTCCAGCAGGTCTACAAGTTCGTTCTCATGACAAGAGGCAAGTAGTGGCTTGCAAAAGTGCATGTTCAGCTTTCAATTCACCAAGATATTGTTGCACTGGAAATTTTGGTAACCCACAAACTTGCAAGCCAACAGCTTACTCAAGGATATTCAAAACTGCTTGCCCCAAAGCTTACTCATATGCTTACGATGATCCCACTAGTATTGCCACTTGCACTGGTAGCAGCTACGTCCTCACTTTCTGTCCTCACCATTAATCTTGTCTTCTTCTTTTTCACTCTCATCAGAATCAGATCAAAATCAAATATATATAGTACTCGTGATTTTTGTCTTTCATCTTATCTCCTCTAGTCTAGGCCACGTTTATCTTAATTACTACTGGTATTTTGTATTATAATGATCATCATCATTAGTATTGTTGGACCTTTTATTTATTTTGCAGCACTAATCAGATTTAGTTATTATGTCTAAGTTGTGATATATATTGCTGCTGCAATTATTCTAAATAATTTTACTCCTCACAATTATTTTTGAGAGAGACTTAAAAACGATTAAGCTTTTTGACCAACACTTCCTCGATCGTAGTGTAACGTTTGTATAAAATTATTTATAACAATAATTAAAATAAATTTGAAAAGTCGGTTTTATGAATTGCTCTATTTAATTTTTTTTCTAACCTATATAATAATTAGTTACTAGGTTGGATTTTAGTACTCCTATTGATGAATAGTGGAAAAAAAGTAAGTCGTATTTTGCAGAGGAATCTTTGTAACGTGTCATGTTGGACAAAGGACAGAAAAATGTTTCAAATTTAGTTATTTCATCTTAAAAAATCAACATGTCTCTGCTTTCGCTGTTCGTTTCATTTTTAACTACTTTTTCTTTGAAAAGCTTTATTACTCAAAAGCTTTTCTATCCATTGCTTGTTCGAAAATTGTATTTCACATTATGCACCGATTCAATTTTGATCTTAAGAAATCATTCTAACTGCATGCGTCGCTTTGCTAAATTTTTTTATTGCTTCTCACACCATGATCGACACTAATCTTGGGTCTTGATTAATTTGAATTCTCTCATAATGTTTAACTTTGAGGGATAAGTAGCTTTTAATCAAATGTGACTTCTTATCTATAAGACTTAAACTCAATTTTTTTGAATAAGAATGAAAGAATATTTGCCGCTCCACTGTAACATTGTATCGTTTTGCTAAAGTGTTACACCAATGATAGAATCGTTTTGTTGCTTCCTTTTTTTTTGGTTTAGATCACGATCTAAAATTTATCATAAAATTTGTGATAAAACATTAGATCACAATCTAAAATGTATAAAGTTAAATGATACACATAAGCAAATATTAGACGATTTAATTTACTATGTACTCCATCTGTCCACTTTTAATTGTCATAACTTCTCTTTTTAGAGTCGAACGATAATAAATTTGACTAACATTTTACGATATATTTTTTTATCATATTAATATGTAAAAAATTACAATCTATAGTACTTTTTGTTAATATACTTTTCAATTTTTTGTTTAAAATATCAATTTAATTTAATTTTAAAAATTAATTAAACTAACTTTTAAAAAAACGCAATATGATAATTAACAGACACACAAGTATTGCAGGACACCTTGTTGGACCAACATACTAAACCGCTTTATTTATGGACCAACAAGGTTCATCTATATGTGATGAAATAACTCTGTTGGCATAGCACTCTCCTTTATATTTGTAGCCATAACCAATTGAGGCTTTTCAACATTACCTTTCGCCTTAAATTACCATAAATGCAAATTTGACCATGTTGGTCTACATTTTTCAATATAAAAAGTGAGTAATGTGGCTTTATTCCCTATTATCAATGCCTTTGATATTTCACAATTAAATAAGAAAGATATTTGAGAGAAAAAAGATGCATTTCTACTGTAATAATGCATTTTTGCAAATTTCCATTTCTGATACCTCTGCAAAACTCTGCTAAAACTTTCACTTCATCTCTTTCCCTCTTCTCTACCTTTGAGTTCCATTTAACCAATCAACAAAGCTTTGAAGGACAAGATTTTGACAGAGCTTACTGGACCAGACGAATTCATAAGCTCTGTGCTATTGACGGAAATGTAGAAGAAGCTCTTCAACTCCTCGATGAGCTTCGACTTCAGGGTTATCATCCTGACTCTCTCAATCTCAGCAGCATTGTTCACGCTTTCTGTGATTCTAAACGATTTTCCGAAGCCCACCAGCGATTCCTTCTTGCTGTTTCTTCCCAGTCAACTGTCCCTGACGAGCGAACCTGCAATGTCCTTATTGCTCGCTTGCTTTACGCAGCTACTCCGCAAGAAACTGTGCGTGTTATTTCCGCTTTGTTCTATCAGAAGCCCCAGTTTGTACCTTCGTTAATGAATTACAACCGTCTAATCCACCAGCTTTGTAATTTAGAAAGAAATAGAGATGCCCATCAGCTGTTTGTTGATATGAGAAAGAGAGGGCATTCTCCTAATGCTGTTTCGTATACTACTTTGATCGGTGGGTATTGCGGGGTTGGGGAGGTTCGGGAAGCTGAGAAGCTGTTTGATGAAATGTCTGAGTGCGGAGTGATACCTAATGCGCTCACTTATAGTGCTCTGATTCGGGGGATTCTTCGAAAGCGGGACATTGACCATGGAAAACAACTGATTGGGAAGCTTTGGGGCGTGATGCGCACTGAAGAGGATATGCATGTAAACAATGCAGCATTCTGCAACGTGATCAATTGCTTGTGTAGGGAAGGGTTCTTCCATGAAGTGTTTAATATTGCTGAAGATATGCCTCAGGGTAAAAGTGTGGTTCAGGATTTTGTATATGCGCAAATGATAGATTCCCTTTGTAGATTTGGGAGGTATAATGGGGCTGCTAGGATAGTTTATATGATGAGAAAACGAGGATTCGATCCAAGCTTATTGTCATATAATACAATTGTGCATGGTCTCGTCAAGGAAGGTGATTGTTTCAGGGCATATCAGTTGTTGGGGGAAGGGACTCAATTTGGCTACTTGCCGTCAGAATTCACTTACAAATTATTGGTAGAAGGTTTGTGTCATGTAAATGATCTTGCTAAGGCCAAGGAAATTGTCAATATGATGTTAAATAAGAAAGACAATGACAAAACAAGGATTTATAATATATATCTCAGAGCTCTTTGTGTTGTTGACAACCCAACTGAGCTTTTAAATGTCCTTGTCACCATGCTTCAAACTCAATGTCAACCAGATGTGATCACCCTGAATACTGTTATTAATGGCTTCTGCAAAATGGGAAGAATTGAAGAGGCTCAAAAGGTTTTCAAAGATATGATGATGGGGAAGTTTTGTGCCCCTGATGGTGTGACTTTCACAACTGTTATTAGTGGGTTTTTAAAACTCGGGAAGGTTGAAGATGCTCTTGAGTTATTGTATAGAGTTATGCCTGAAAAAGGTTTAAAGCCCAATGTTGTAACATATAATGCAGTTATCCAGGGGTTATTTAGGTTACATCGGATAGATGAAGCTATGGAGGTCTTCCATAGCATGGTACGTAGTGGCATTGTTGCTGATTGCACGACGTATACTGTTATTATTGATGGGTTGTTTGAATCCAACAAAGTTGATGAAACCAAAAGATTCTGGAATGATGTTGTTTGGCCCTCAAAAGTTCATGACAGTTACATATATGCAGCCATTCTCAAGGGGCTTTGTCGCTCTGGTAAACTGCATGATGCTTGTGATTTCTTATATGAATTAGTAGATTCTGGGGTTACTCTTTGTGTCGTCAATTACAACATTGTTATTAATGGTGCTTGCACATTGGGCTGGAAGAGAGAAGCTTATCAGATTCTTGGTGAAATGAGAAAGAATGGACTAGAACCTGATTCTGTAACATGGAGAATTCTGGATAAATTGCATGGCAATGTGGAAAAACAGTTCTGCGAGGATTTGACATGTAATCAAGTGGGGGTTTAAGATAAGCCGGTTGTTGAAAAATTTGGTCTTAAATAAAGAGTGAAGTGGCAAGCATGAGGGCAGCAGTTCTCTCAGTTGTTATAGAATGAACCCTATGTATGTTTTCATGATAGTAGGATGTCTTTGATGGTAAAAACAGTACGTGATATTGCTTCTGCTACATATCTAACCTTGGAAATACGGATGGGGGAAGCATTGGACTCCTACCAATTATACAAAGTCATAATTGGTTAACAGGAGATTCAACATTTACTAGTAGCCAGGTAAAAGGAAAAGAAACTGCAACATAACTATGAATAAGTCGGAGGAAGTTTTCAGAAGGTGGTTCATCATATTAGATGAATGTAGTTTCTTGTGTAATATCTCTTCTATTTATTACTCATAGCCTCTGATTTTTTATTTTATTTAGACATTTAACTCAATAATGAGATTTATTCCCTTCTGTTTGAATGTACTATTTCTGTAATGGTCAAGCAAAATTTTATGTTTCATTATCTGAGAATTACTTCTTTCAGTTTTTAGTTTGTTACTGCCTTGCTGAATGCATCACCCTGCGTTCAATATTTTATTTATGGATATTCAATTGAATAGAGAGCTATTATTCTTCTCACATCGAATTTGTCATGTCAATACTTTTGACGTTTTACGTTGAAGAACTTATGCTCCAAGTTGATCTAAGCACCCAGCATTTCTATACCTTGAAGCTTCCATCACTTTCCTCAGCTAAATAGAGAGGTATGCATTGAGACTAAGACCGTTCATCATTTATATTAAAGTTGCTCCTTTTATAAAAGCCGTAACTAGCTGTTTTGAGGTGCTGAACATGAACAAGTAGCTTTATGATGCATCACTGAGTTAGTGCAGTTTTATAGTAGCAGGTACCTTGGTGGAGATCTTGGAATTCTCCCCTTAATTTGAGTTTCTTCTTTGACATCAAGATATTCTATCATCCTGAGGTCTCCCCTCTTTAAAATGTTGCAGTAGAGCTTTATTTTCAGGTCAGCAAGTGAAGGAATAACCTGCTGGAGGATTACAAAAGGAGAAGAAATTAAATTGCTACAGCTGCTTTACAAACTTGTCGACTGAAGAAATCTGCTGGTAAGTAGCTGTAGTCTTCATTCTTAATTTGCACCTTAGAGGCTTACTTTCAGATTCTGTTTTTCATTTTATTTCTGTCAAATGGTTAACTTATTCCTTTACTCGTACAACCTCCATTAATGGTATGTTCTTTGGAAAGATTTCATGTATAGTTAACTGCATACATATGTGGTTCATTGAACCATCTTCTGATCTTCAAGACTTCTATTTTCTGAATGGAACTTCCCTAGAGATGCTATACAGACCAGAAATTCTCATTGCTTCACTGTGGCAGTCGCGTGTTTCTGTGCTTCAATCAATTTACATGGTTGAGATAAGCGCATAACGTCTAACATGATAACTTAGGAACATACCAAAATTTAATCTGTTCTACAAGTTTTCATCTTGGTTTATTTTTATGAACACAGACCACTTATTTCCAACAATTTACTCTCAACTAAACACAGTTCAACAAGTAATCTTTATTTTATGATATGTTGTTTAGTAGTTTTTCGGTCCATTACATAGAATGTTGGAGAAAATGACAAAATGGTCCCTTATCAAATTGATAGTAGATTCAATTTTGATCCTTTAAATTTGCTGAAAGTGAACACTTTTAGTCTCCATTAAATATTTACCCATCTCGATTGTTAAATTTAACCGAAAATATGAAATTCTTTTTCAACTATAGACTACATTTTTGTGATTCAGAAACTGCAATATCAAAAACTACACAAATACAAAAAAAAAAGGAAAGGAGAATCTGTCTATAAGGGTCATTTTTGTCATTTTGTCGCCGTTTTTCTTTGTTTCTTGGTCTGCTTTAATTCTCCTAGCTATGTAGAAGAAAGTTGCTAAGCGAAGCAGTGAGAGAGAGAGAGCGGAGTATGACGACACGAATAGCTCCGGGGGTCGGAGCAAACCTTCTCGGCCAACACGCGGCGGAGCGCAACCAAGATGCCACCGCCTATGTCGGCAATCTCGACCCTCAGGTATCTCTCTTTCTTTCTAATCGTAGGGTTTTTCCTCTTTGTTGACGCTTCTGGTGCAGTTTCACAATGTCTGTAATAGGAATAGTTACGAAATTATACTAATAGAAAAGAACAGCTGATTCAAACGCAACACAGAGACTCGGTATCACCAGGGAAATTGTAAAATCTTTTCGTAAACATCTAACAAAGAAGAAAGAGCAGAGTCAAATGGTTCAGTTCATTTTAGAACTTGCTGAAATTTAACTCCATGAAAAATGAGCTGGTGGGGTTTGATTCATTTTTTTATACTGTTGTCGTCTGCCACAAGCTCCTCACTGATTGTTTTTTTCCTGTTTCTTTGTTGCTTTCAGGATAGAAGTAACTCAGAAAATTGAGATTTTTTTTCTAGATTCAGGTTACTAAATGTTTTTCTTTGGTTGATTGGTAGATTACTGAAGAGTTGTTGTGGGAGCTGTTTGTCCAAGCAGGTCCAGTAGGTATGTCTATTTTAACTGAATAGATGGCCTCTTTAAAAGGGGAATTCAGTGGAGATTCTTGATATAGTTATTTTAACACTCTTTGGTTTTTAAATTTTCATCAGCATCCTCTTAGCCTTTTTTAAATTTTTGGAGATTTTTAGATTCTTTCATATCTCACTTGTTTGCTATATAAATCAATGTGTGTTGCAGTAAATGTTTATGTCCCCAAGGACAGAGTTACAAATGCTCATCAGGGATATGGTTTTGTGGAATTCCGAAGTGAAGAAGATGCTGACTATGTAAGTGTATTGGTTGTTTTTTTTGTCACTGTATTTTTACTTGCTGAAGTTGTTATCTATTATATGTTTGTCCCCATGGATTTGTTTTTGGTAATTCTTGCTTTCTCTATCTAATGCACTACCAATGCAGGCAATAAAGGTCCTGAATATGATAAAACTTTATGGGAAACCAATACGTGTAAATAAGGTAATGTTATGCCAAGATGCATCTACCCTTATTATAATGAATTCTTCCACATATTTCACATTTTATTTAATCTAGTAAATTTATCCTGGTACAGGCATCACAAGATAAAAAGAGTGTTGATGTTGGTGCCAACTTGTTTGTTGGGAACCTTGACCCTGTAAGCAATTCATATCCCTGATAGTATCTTACAAACTCTTAGTGTTATCTCAAATCAAATGCATCTGGATGTGGACATTGGATAATAGCTTTTATTTAGGTGTATGACATCATCTGCATATTATATCTCCTTGCTCATGCTATCACTTTTATTAACTTATAAACCCTTTTCTGTTTTATATTCAGGATGTAGATGAGAAGCTTCTTTACGACACTTTTAGTGCTTTTGGAGTTGTTGTCTCAAATCCAAAGGTTAACGTTATTTTTCTTCTTCTTTCATATGATTCACGATTCTTCATTTTGCTGCTTTTAAAGATGCTCTCTGGACTTCCTACTTAGTAAAGAAAAAGAGCAGCTCAATCTGTGTTGATTAATTCTCGCCTATTTTGTATCCATGCTTCAGATTATGTTTTTAACTCCTAACAATCTTATAGTGTTTGTTTGATTGTGGTTCAATTTTAATGTTGCATCTAGAATCACATCACTAAGCAAAATCAGGAAAAAGTTCATCCTCCTCTGGCATGGCTGGCAGCTCATTTTCTCCGCTCCCACTACAACTCCTTATCTTTTTATGTATGACAATTCATTCAGCCAACTCCAAATAATTTAGAGCTGAGGTGTAGTTGATTGGTTGATTGATTGTATATTCTTCTCATAACGGCACATCTGACCAGATATGTGCTACTCCATCTTTGCTGACAGGCAAAGCAACTCTGCAGATTTTTTTACAGGATTAAATGAATCTCTATGGATACTGGAAATATGTAGGGAAAAGTGATCACATATTACATAGACAGTAACTCATGTCAGCATGCTAGACCAGCTTGAATGACAAACTATGCATGTATTGCTTTTTTTTCTGAAAGTAACAATGCATACATTTTACTAGGACCACATAGTTTACTTGCCATTTATAGGTGGTCTTTGTTATATTCTGATGTAGTATCTTTCTTCCAGATAATGAGAGACCCTGAGACAGGGAATTCCCGGGGTTTTGGTTTCATTAGTTACGATTCCTTTGATGCCTCTGATGCAGCAATTGAGGTAACTTTCATTTTACCTCTTTGCTTACCAACCATAAATTGTACAGACACATGATATGTTGACTTACAAGTCCAAAAAAGTTCAAATCTAAGTATTATTTTTTGTTTGACTTGGAGCCGGTGCTATGTGTTGAACTCCTGTCTTTTCTTAATGTCTGGATTATAAATTAGGTTACATTCTGATCAGACTTTAGAGGATAAGCTATTTGGATGCTGTGGAGGTTGTTATGTGTTAAAAATGGAGTATTTTCCGGTTTGGTTTGTACTATTATTTTATCTGGTTTAGTCATAATGCTATCACGTAGTTAGAGCTTTCATTTAATTTATGCAGGTCAAGTGGCTGTATATGAATGTGAGCAGTTGAGGGATTTCCTAGATTCCTTACATTTTTTAAGGATTGGGATCACCCTCTGGTTTCTGTGATAGGCTGATAGCAATAAAATCTCACCTACAAATAAATGAATAGTGTGCAGGACACATCTTCCAAGCATTAAATATCTTGTCTCAGACGCATTTAAGTGAACAATATGATGATTTAGAACTGTCTATTTTCAGTGCCTAATTCGTAATTTAATCTACTTGGCACTGCTAAACCAGTTTCCTGAAATCCTGTTAAATATGAAGACCCTGCTATTAGCAAAGATATGGTTTACTTGAGTGCAAATTTTGCATCTTCGTCTGACATTACTAGGGCTTACATGTTTGGAGCTGGATTTTTAATGTATTGTTGCTTTTGAGGTTTCAAATCCTCTGTCCATGCCAGATGCTTTCTAGCTGATGCATCCGGACTTTGACTTCCAATTTGGCGTTTCTGCAGGCTATGAATGGTCAATATCTTTGCAATCGCCAAATTACGGTGTCCTATGCCTACAAGAAAGATACAAAGGGGGAACGTCATGGAACCCCTGCTGGTAAGAATGATTTTGTGTTTAAGAAAAATGAAATTGAGAAAGCTAGGATGTGGATACTTGTCTTCAATCAAAGATTGTAGAACTCTGTTTTGCTTGTTGCGAATATATCAGTTGAATTTATTTTTTAGTTATTTGGACCATAAGTTTGTAGAAGACTGAGCTAGTTTTTTGATTACTTCAAAGCGTGTAACAAGGGGTATGAGTGAGGTGATTCATTAAAATGCACAAGTTGCTAACTGTGCATTTTCTCTGCAATTTGAATTTCATTTACTTTATTATCTTTTTAAATTATGTAGTCATTACTTTTCCAATATACTTTGGGGCAATTCTGATCTGTTGTGGATGATATGCAGAGAGGGTTTTAGCTTCGAGTAATCCAGGTACCCAGAAAAACAGGCCTCACACCATGTTTGCAAGTGGACCCCCAACAATTCCCGGTGTTCCCCAAGCCAATGGTGCGGTTGGTGCTCCTGTTCCCCCACGCCCATTTGCAAATGGTCCTATGCCTCCAGCTCCTGTTCCAGCAATTCGGCCACCACCTATGCAGCCTAATGTCTACCCACCAATGCAGATGCCTCCACCACAAGCTTGGCAGGGACAGCCTATGCCACCACCAGTTGCAGGTGGCATTCCGCAGCAGCAAATGCAATTCAGAGGAATGCCACCTCCGCCGCCCCCACAGTTGGCTCCACCCCTAAATAGGCCCCCTCCACCACCAGCTGTAATGGGTGGTAATGTTTGGCGTCCGCCGCCACCTCCTCAGCACTTTAATGGTGGTCACCATGCTATGCCCCATATGTCGATGCAGCCACCCCCTCCACCTCCTGGACCAGGTTGAAAATTGGAGACGCCTAATTTTGTAGTACTTTGAATGTTTTCCCTTTCTGGGATATAACATATTTTTAAAATAGTGCTTACACTGTAAAAACGTGTTGATGTTGGTATTTCAAACTTTTAGATGAGGATTTTTCGATTTGGATGTAACTTTTGCTTTTGACCTTTAGTATCGGAGACAGAGGAAGATGATTGTTAATTTTTGTGGAAAGGCCATATGCAATCTCTGAGGCGTATCGTAACAATCCAAACACATTACAAAATTAGATAGACATCATCCGTACAAAGATCTGCTAAACGTTATCCCTGCATTGAAAGAAGTTTTGACAATAATATTTGATGATGTTAAACATCACGGTTAGAGCCAAAACTATGCTTGTTTTCCCTGCTCTCTCCGTTCATTTTTACTTGTCGCTGTTTGACTTACAACGACAAGTAAAAGTGAGCCGGACAGAGTAATGAAACTTGAAAACGAATTTATATTTTATGCACTGACAATATTAAATTACATTGTGTTGCTGTGACATTTTAATATTAATAAAAAATATTATATGTCGCATTATGTATCATGTTATGTCCATTAGTGGATATTACATTTGTGTCTCTTTACTCTCATCAATTGTGGAAGAAAGTGGTCATTAGTTGTTAGTAACCACCAACTCTTCATTTCACCCATTGTTCTATCTTTATGTCTTGTAACTTATGTAATATTTGGGCCATTCATTTGGCAAATATACTACCCACTATCTTCCTATTCATTGCAAGGAATAATTCATCACCTATAAATAGTGTTTTCTTCCTTGTGTTGGGAGAATTAGAAACAACAAGAGATGTACAAGAAAAATATAGAGTGCATAAAGTTTGTCAAAAAGAGAGTTCTTATTAGTTGAAGGGATGTGTTCTTTTTGTGGAGCTTTGGACTCAACTCTCGTCCAGAGTTGTTGACTTATATTTTGTGATTAGGCTGTTGTATCTTGGAGGGGACAAGTCAAAAAGGAGTAGGCTGGACCGTTGAAAAACATTTGCTGCAGTAGGATTGAATCTCCTTAAAGAGAGCGAGATATCCACGCCTCAGCCTAAAGATTTATTTAGTCATTTTTTGTCATTTTATTTTCAACAATAATTTATTATATTTGTGGTATATTACACCAACACATTGCTAGCGTGAAGAACTGATGGTGGACCCAACTTTTCAGGTTCTCAAAGTACGTTGCTGGTAAGATAAAGTTCGTTGCCAAATATTGAACTTTGATCATACATCAAATTGTGAATATTGAATCGCCTAAAATTAGGTTTCTTTTGTTTCTAAACAGTGATTTGGCATATTCGGTTTCTCCTCTTGGGTACAGCTGACTCTGTTTGAATTGTAGAATCCGTTCCTTCAAGCGGTGGCATTCAAACATAAAAATTGATTCTCCATCATATAAAGTATGATATTTTTATAACAATTATCACTTGTAATAATATTTTATTATAGCAATCGAGTTTTTCTCTTTGAAATGTTATTATATTATATGTTGTATTTTGCAACACCAATCAATCCCTTTTTAGAAATGTTTGATTATAGTTCCTGTGTTGATTAAAATTGTATTGCGTGAACTTTAGCTATGATAGAATCCAAGTGTCAGATGAATAGTTGAATTATAATAGGATTGCCAAGAGACAAGTGTTGAGGAACGAAGTAGTTGCCGAGTTCGAATATTGAACGACACAGTGATTACCGTTCATTTTTAATTGTCATAGTTTCTTCTTTTAATATCAAACTATAAAAAATTTGACTAACATTTTATAATGTGTTTTTTTCATAATATTAATATGCAAAAATTTTTTTTACCAATTTATAGTGTTTTTGATAATTAAATTTTTTGTTTAAAATATCAAATTAATATAATCTAATTTAACTTTAAAAATTAATCAAATTGACTTTTAAAAAACACAACATAACAAATAAAAATGGATAGATGATAAGGTCGATTTCCAGATTAGGACCCAACACGTCTTACACACGCCTAAATCTCATGTGGCCCTCCTTTCCCTATCCTCTTGAAATTTCCTAGTAGTTCCCTAAAAATGCCTTTATCATCATTAAATATCTATTTATGGCTAACGAATCAAATCTTGAAAATAAAAAAAATATTCCATCTCTTTATTTTTTGGTATAATAATCGTTGTGTTGTTTCATTTACTGGTCAATGAAATAAAGTCATGTTTAAATTTCAACAAAGATAAAAATACTAGATAATTTTTTTTATTTGACATATATATTTCTTGAGCACCATCATCATTAAAAAAAATAGTATGATAATTGAAGATACAAAACAGTTTAACATTAACTTACCATGGGAATATTTTAAAAAAAATATATATATTTGAAACTAAATATGTCGAAATATGAAGGAATCATATTCTTTACAAACAACGCAAAAAGTTAAGAATACTAATTCCGTCCACTTTTATTTGTTATGCTGCATTTTTCTCAAGTTAATTTGACTCATTTTTAAAGTTAAATTAATTTGATATTTTAAATAAAAAATTTAAATATTCAAAAATTATACGAAATTACTATAAATTACAATTTTTTATATATCAATATAATAAAAAAATTATAATAATTTGGCTCTAAAACGAAGTAATTAAAAGTGTAGGGAGTTAATAAGTAATTCCCCACACGGCGGCCAAAATCTTTCCTTTCTCGTGGGGTTCCTTTTTACGCTTCGTAACATTTCCCCCTCCTATATATATACACACACACCTATTTCCGCCATTATAACCATTATTACAAGTCTTCCTCTTTCTCATACTATTACTTCCAAATCAACGGCAATGGCTGCTACCGACAATGTCAACAACAACTCCGTTTCCAAGCCTTCTCTCTACCTTCAGAATATGGAGGAGGTGAAGAAAGTGTTTCATCGGTTCGACACCAACGGCGACGGCATGATCTCCGGCGACGAGCTCTCCGGCGTCATCAATGCTCTTGGATCTGGTACATCTCCTGAAGAAGTCTCTCGTATGATGAATGAAATTGATGCCGACAGAGACGGTTTCATTAGCCTTCAGGAATTTGCTGAGTTCTGTAAAGGAGACGTTAACAGCGTCGGTGACGGTGGCGTTAAGGAGCTTCGTGAAGCCTTTGATCTATACGATCAGGACAGTAACGGATTGATCTCCGCCTCTGAGCTTCACCAGATCCTGACTCGTTTAGGCGAAAGCTGCTCCGTTCAGGACTGTACCAAAATGATCAAGTCCGTTGATTCCGACGGTGACGGTTACGTTAGCTTTGAAGAGTTTAAGAAGATGATGACTGCTAGCAAGTAGGCTCTCTACGTTTTTCTTATTGTTTGTCTTTGTTTTACTATCCTTTTTTAGCGCCTGATAAAGGTGAGGAGCACGGGATTATAGTGCGTCCCCTGGTAGGATATAGTTTCTACCTCTAACTGATGATAGACGGAGAAACGGTAACATAAACTTTAAGATGAATTTGTTAGGTTAACGCCGTTAACACTAAATGTGGATTCTGAATTTAATGTAATGAAATTTTAGTTTATTTTTCTGACATCCGTTTCCTGTGAAGAGTAAAATAAGCTGTGCCATTTTTTAGTCTAGGAGAAAATATCTTTCAGCTCAGAGAAGACATGATAAAACAAAGATAAAAAGGAAAATAATGACGATAAAATAGCAAAATAAATATGATAATACTACTAAATAAATAAAGAGAAGATGAAAAAAAAGAAATTGACCGGTAATTCTCTAATTACTTGTTCATTTACCACAGTAAAAATTCACTAAATTAATAATCTCTCAAAGATAATATTTTCCCTTGGTCCCGACTTGAGCCACTGGAAAATATCAGCTATTTCGATAAAATAATATGATAATATATCTCAGAAAACCCTTATATAAATATATGGTTCTATTAATATTATAAATTAATAATTCATTAAAAGCACAAATATATCTAACAATTTAATGAAATGTGATTCTATTGTGTTTTGTTAAATTTCAAATCTAGTTGAAGTTCATCTCTAATTTTTCTTATTGCATCCAAAAGTTCGTTGTTGTCTTTTCGAATTGCACCATAAAATTGTGAAGAATTCTGAATTCGATAAGTGTTTCCTTATACGTAACTGGTTCCAAATGTATTGTATCATCTTGAACTTCATCATCAACATTGTTTTTTATGGTATTCACAATTTCTTCTAAGCTCTAGATCTCTGAACATGTATCATTTTCACCCAGGTAATCCAAAAGGTTATTGATGTACATTTTATTGCGGTAACCGAAATCTTTAATCATGACCTAAAGTTCATGAATGTCATTTTCACAAGTGGATTCATTTAAATTCAATGAGATTTCATCCTCCGAACAAATTTTGCAGTGTAAAAAATAATTTGCTATTGTTTCTTACTGAACATTTGTCGTCCATGATCGGAATTGCAAAAATTGATATCATCCAAAACATTAATCTTTCCTAGATTAGTTTGTCCCACATCATAGCCTTCTAATATCATATGATAAAATTTGTGACAATAATACATTTGAAAGCTTTTATTATTTCAGCATCATAAGATTTAATTTAAAAAAACACTCTTTAAATTAATAAATATTAATTTATCAATTAAATAATATTTCTATAAAATAATAATATTTTATGATCCCAACTATATTAATTTAATAAGATTTATTATATTTTATCTTTATTAATTGATAGAATTTTATAATAATTACATTTTTAAAAATATTAATTCTCTAAATAAATTTAATAGTACGGATAATTCAAAGTTGCACCAATTATTCGCCACTTTCCAGATGTTGGGAAAGTGTCCTTGTACTCGTTTACACCGGAGGAACAGTAGGGCGCCGTTTTGCTGTCATTAGGGGTACTTATTTTAACTTTTGATAAATTTATATTTAAAACACTGTTTTTGCCATTAATATACAACCGGTCTACGCATGTGATTACCCATTTTCGAATTTGATCAATAATAGACTTTACGAATGTTAGTTCATTGTCCACCTTAAAAATGCGCGTATCATGTAAAAACTTATTTTGTTTTTAATTATTTGTTCATTTTTTTTTTTTGGGTAATGCTAAATGACCAAAAATTTAAAAAATTTATAATATCTTTTTGGAAAAATCCTTTTGACCAGAATGGTATTTTACATATGTTATTTTACCTTTTTGAATATTTTTACTTTTTTAACTTTAATATCTTTTAATTAAAAAATAAAAAAAAGATCAGTATATTTTAAAATAAAAAAAAATATTACAGACTTTTTAAATTTCTGGCCATTTAACATTACCCTATCTTTTTTATTTTAAAATAAACTGATCTTTTTTCCATTTTTTAATTAAAAGATATTAAAGTTAAAAGGGTAAAATTGTTCAAAAGGGTAAAATACCATTCTGGCCAAAAGTATTTTTCCTTTTTTTTTTTTTTTAGTTGTCCCTAATTAGTTATCTATTTTGACAAATCAAGAAAGGACAAATTCTTTTTACCTATTATACCCTCAATTAATTGCTTTGAAAAAGATAGAACTTCTTGAAAATCTTAAGTTTTTAATTCATCAATTTCATAATTAATGGGGGTAAGATAGTAAACTTACTATGTCAATAATTGTTTCCTTAATAAATTTGTCAATTCAAAAGTTTGAGATGTACCTTTTAAGAATTCGGCATTCTCATTAAAATTTGAACAATTATCATATTAAGGGAGTTTTAATACCATATTTATTATGGCCCAACTCATGACACATATTATTCGTTTTAGCCAAAGAGGCCTCACGTTCAATCTCCTCGTTGAGGTTTACACAACTACCATACCCAGAGGCGGACCCACGTGTATCCTTGAGGGTGCACGTGCACCCGTTAACTTTGAAAAATTATGTATATATTCGTATATATATACACCTTGAGATAGACATATATTTTATCAGGCACTCAAAGACATGAAAGTCAGTTGGGTTAACTGGTTTAGACGTTGTACTTCATTGAGGAAGGGACTGGGTTTGAATCCCATTTTGCTTGTTTCTTGTTTTTTTTTTTCGTTTTTAGCTATGAAGTTTAAAAATATCGAATAAAATAGGAGGATGGCTGGTTTCAAACTTACGACCTCATGGTGCAAAGTGAAATTTAAAACCACCACTCCACATAACAAACTTTATCTATTAGAGTCATTTAATTTATTAATACATGAGTATCGTAGTTTTGTATTTCATATAAACCAATATTAGGTACATACTTTAACTAACGTGCATTATTGTTGGTGGTGCACCTGTCGTCTTCAAATCCTGGGTTCGCCTCTAACCATACCACTGAAGTGTCTGGTTCAAGCTCGTAACACGTATTGTTCACTTTGACTCAACATACCTCATAATTTTATTTTTCAGGCTACGCCATCATCAAAGTTCGAAAGCACACATATTATATGAAGTTATGAACTTATGTTATGATTTATAAATCTCTTCACTCTTCTCTCTCAGTTCTGATTTAAATTCGTCTTAATTAAGTGTAACATACACCTTATTTAATATAGAAAGAGAAAGCCCAACAAGTAATGACATATGTGAATTGTGATAATTAAGACACTTAAAGGGTGTCAATTAAATTAAAAGTACTAGTGGACTGGTCAAATTAAGTAAAATTAAAGAATATGAATTATGATGCAGTCTGTCCAATTTCTATCTACGTATCAACCGCGTTATCAGCTAACTTAGTCATTTCTGAAATTTTCTCCAAATAATTCTACTTCTCAAGAATGGGCCGAGTGGTATGGATTTAGTCTATCTTAAATGGGCTTTACAAGCCCAAATCCATGAGGGAAAATTGTATATAATAGCAAACTATTAATTCAAATTAAATGTTATAATCATAGTTTGATTTTATTGTACCCCATAGCAAACTGTTGCTATTTCTCCTCTCTCCATGGTGAATCTCGCTCGCCTCTC
The DNA here is from genome assembly GCA_029582245.1 of Solanum etuberosum. Taxonomy (NCBI): domain Eukaryota; kingdom Viridiplantae; phylum Streptophyta; class Magnoliopsida; order Solanales; family Solanaceae; genus Solanum; species Solanum etuberosum. Next base: position 77,741 of record JAJONR010001679.1, read on the forward strand.
TCGCTTTTATACAAACACAAATGTATAAAATGCGTTTGTGTTTGTATAAAGCGAGAGAAAATTGTATATATATATATATATTTTCGTTCCCCTCTCCCAGATCTCGCTCACCACTCTCACTTTATATAAACACAAATGTATACATTGAGTTTGTGTTTGTATAAAGCGAGAAAAAATTGTATATACAAATACAAATGCATATATTTTCATCCTATACACTTATGATTATACAGATACGATCTTTCCCTGCCCAGTTTTCTTTTGTCTTTCTCGCTTTATACAATTGATTCTTTTGTATATGTATACCGAAATAGATTATACAATTGCTTCTTTTGTATATGTATAGCGAAATATACATATTAATGTTTGCTATGAAACACAATTATGCAAACTATAGCTATAACATACAAATATGATTTTTATGTTTGCTACATGTGAAAGTTGTTCTATAAAATGATGCAATGCCTTCTTTACTTCTAAACAAAAAAGCTACAATTATTTTTCCATATTTCTATATGTAGCTTTCAGTCTTGCTCAACTTTGTGCATGACCCTCATCCGTGACTTAACTTTTCAATAATTTATTTTCCTTTTTTTGTGACGCCATTTCTTCGATAAGTCCTTAATGGTCAAAAATAGGTTAATTTTGAGGTAGAAACAAAGTTTAGAAAATGATTGTGTTGGTCACATGAATACCGTGACTATTTATTTTTTTGTCCACCTAAAATATATTTTTTATACTTACCATTATATGTAAATATTTTTAAAGATTATAAAATTATACGAGCGAACATTTTGTAGCTTCTATATCAAAGGAACTATACCAATTATTTTAGCAAGTCCAAATAATTTTTTTTTGAACATTGTCAATAGTACGATTTTACTTGTAACACATAAATCTTACCTCTTACTTTTTCTCTTTTGTTTCTTAGAATTTAGATAATGGTTTCCTCTAATGACTTGATTTGATACCAAACACATTGATATTATGGTTGAATGTCGGAGTATTTCAATTTCATAATTACCAACAATTAAGTCAAAATCCTTTTATAATTTTCTAAAATAAAATGGATTAGGAATGATTATTCATTTTATTACTTTGTTCTTAAGATGCCTCTTAACTATATAGGAGGATAATCACTTAATTAACTTTTAGCCCCACCTGTCCCATTGCTATTTTGACAGTTGGGTGAGGAACCCTCAATCATGAAGCATGGGAGTAAGCAATTATTCCATATTTAAAAATTAGGAAAAAAATATAAAGGGCATTACATATGGATCAATTTATTTGGTCATAGGGAAATTAAATTAGTAGCCAACATTCTGGTTACCACTACAAATTAAGTGGATGTCACCTAATAACTATAAGGATTCATCTTTTATATATTTAATTAATAGAGTAAGAAGTTTTTACACTCTAACTCAATATATTTTAACTTATTATAGTAAGTTAGTTTTCCTTTAATGAGCAGTATAACAGGTAAGCTTCTCTTTAATGAGCAATTTTTTTGGAGTCTTTATGTTACACAAATTCAAATTTTAATTATGGTCCTAAAACATCGGGTGAAATATAAAAACAAAATAAAAAATTTCCTACATTGATCAATTTTTAAAAAACGGTTATGTAACTAGCTTCGAGGTGACTTGATAGTGTAAAAAAATATGTGAAATAATAATAATAATATATCTAAAATAAGATCCGAAAAGGATAGGATGTACGCAGTCTCACAGGTGTATAGAAATTAAACTCCAAGGGGTCACTATGTTATAAATGATGAGATAAATAATCTAATGACTATCTAATACCTCCAATCAAACGTAGGATAAAATAGTTCTACATTTTATCTTGGGATTATTATACCTTATACCTCACACCAAACGACTCTCAAATTGTAATGGGATCTTTCTATATCTTTGCTTGAGAAAAATATAATTGGATAATGAAAAATAATTAATAGACTTAGAAGAACATAATTAATAAACAAAGAGCCTCAATAATGTCATTATCAAAAGGGTATCACATGGTATACACTCATTGCCTCTTTTTTCTTTCCCCTTAGCCATTTCAAAGGAGTCCTCATGGCTTTGGTTTCACATTTATGTATATGTGATTATGACTTGAACTCATTACCTGCCTTCTTCTTCTTCTTCTTCTTCAACAACAATTTTCCTCTTTCTTTCTTGTTGGTCTTTTGTATTTTATAAATATTTTTTGTGTTTTTATACTAATTACTAATTCTTGTTGAGTATGGATGATTCATTTGATGAAGAGTGTGATTATTTATTCAAGTCAGTTCTTGTTGGAGACTCAGCTGTTGGGAAATCAAATCTTTTATCAAGATTTGCTAGAGATCATTTTCAGCTTGATTCTAAGCCAACTATAGGTGTGGAATTTGCTTATAGAAATATTAGAGTTGGTGATAAACTTATCAAGGCTCAAATATGGGACACTGCTGGACAAGAAAGGTACCCAACTTTTCCCCTTTTATATTCTCTAGTCTTCAACAATCATCTTTCATTGTTTAACATGGATTGTCGTTGGATGATTGAGATCCTTCTATTCTTAATCAGATATCTCGAGTTCAAATCTTAAAGAATGAAAAAGATCCTATTAAAACATTACCCCAAAAAATGGATAGTACATTCCACGAATTCAAATATAACCAATACTAAACATTGAAATTAAAAATAATAATCTTAACACACATGTTTTTTGTGTCTCTATTATGATCATAGTTATTGAATTAGTGCAAGTTTTGGTTAAGTGTTGGGATTATCCCTTTGAAACTCTTAATTCACTTTGAGGTTAATTTCAAGTCTAACTTAACATCGGAACTATAACAAATCACCGTAATAATCAAGTTTTCATTTGGAATAATTGTTTTTTCATGGTATATAGTTAGGTTATTACTATAATAATATCTCAAAACTTTTTTTTATTATTTAAAGTATTAACAAAATATTTTTGGATGAAAAGTATAACCTTATTGTAAGACATGCAAAGAGGAAATTGAGAGAAAGGATGTGAAAATTGCAAGAAAGTTAAAATTAATTTCAACATCAGTCCAAACCGGCCAAATTGATCTATGAACCTTATCTACACGCCTCTAAAAAGTCTATTTTTTTTTTTAAACATCTAAAAAAAAGTCTATTAAAGTAAAGATACCAGCTCACTTGACATAAATGATAAATTTGACTAAAAAACATACATTTAAAATTTAATTAAATCGATTTACGTTCACTTTGTTTTTTCTTTTGTCGTGTCCGCTATCCGTTACACCAATTCAAATAATTGCTTTCAATTTCAATATATATCCATATCCAATCACCAAAAGCAAAACATAATGCAAATACGACGTCGTCACTTTACATAATGCAACTCGTAGATGGATGTTATTTCTTTTTAGGGTAAATTTAACAGGTAGAAGACAATGTTGTATTATTACTTATATCTAGATGAATTTTTCCTTGGTGTGGGATTTTATCATTAAGTGTATATAAGAATAAAATATACTATTCTTTGTCTAGGATTACAATTATATAGTGTTTGATTATAAAATATATGATGTGTATTTACGATTGAATCGTATTGTTACAAATATTTATTTCCTCCAGGTTTAGAGCAATTACAAGTTCATATTATCGCGGAGCCCTTGGTGCTTTACTTGTCTACGACATAACAAGAAGGACAACATTCGAAAATTTAAGAAAATGGCTACATGAACTTAGGGAATATGGAAGTTCAGACATGGTAATTGTTCTTGTTGGAAATAAATCTGATTTATCAAATTCTTCAAGACAAGTTAATATTGAAGATGGACAAAGCCTTGCACAATTAGAAGGATTATCTTTTTTGGAAACATCAGCTATGGAAAATTTAAATGTTGAAGAAGCATTTCTACAAATGATTAACAAAATTCATGAAATTGTAAGCCAAAAGAGCTTAGAAGCAAAGTTAAATGAAGTTACTACACCAAAGTCACTTCAACAAGGGAAAAAATTAGAAATTATTAACATGATGGATAATGAAGTAACAGCCACTAAACAAAATGTTAATTGTTGTTACTGAATTTACTAATTGTTTGTAATTTCTTTTGACATATTATATAGTTGGAGAGGGAAAAAAAAAAAGGATCACACTTTAATTTCTTTTGTTTTTTGCTTTTCTTTGTGTTATATTGGATCTTGTTAACCAATCTCTTTGTTTCTTTTCTGAACTTATATATACTACTAGAAAATATAGATTTAGTTATGAAATTATTGATAATTTTTCATATAATTCATTGCTAATTCATAGTTAAATGAGATTATTATTATTATTTAGCTACAAAATTTTATCTTACTCTAATTTTTTGTTTTCTTGTAAATATACACATAAAAATTTGATTATATATATAATATGATTCTTTGAAGAAGGTGATTCAAATTAACTCCTTCATCCCCTAACTTCACCATATGGCAAGTGGAGCGTTCTCTTTTTGATCAAGTGAAAAAAGTATTATTTTAGTATTGACGAAATAACATTATAATGATAAGGTGATTACGAACATTAGTGGAAGTTAATTATTCGAAAACAAAAAGAGGTTAGCATAAGATTATTATTATTTAGCTAAAAAAAATTCACATCACTAATAATTTTTTATGTAGTTGAGGAGTATTTGGTACCAAATACATTTTAAAAGAAAAACTTGATGTGGAAAAATTACATACCCAAAAATTATATGCACTAGAATATACAACACGAGTATTGATGAAACTAAAAAAATTGTATGCACAAAAGAAAAATCAATTGCTGGATAGATTGTACAATATGGTCATATAATTAAGAGGAACAATAATTATATTTATTTGATTTCAATTCTTGGAGATTCAATAGATGGGTTGTGTATATATAATTTCAAATTTTAATTAAAAAGAATTTAAATAACGTGAGAGATAGATATTTTACTAGTCCTGTCTAATTGGTTGAATGATATGTCTCGTGAAGACTTTGGTTAATTAGTTCCTTTAATCTCTATAATATTTATGTCTTTTTCATGAATTAGACCCAAGACTACTATAACTTCTCTAAACAAATTCTAAATATTTTATGACTAAACCATATGACCCCACAAAAAAAAAATCGAGAATGAACAAGATTAAATCTATAAGACCTATCAAAACTCAAAAGTTTAATAAAGAACGTAATGTATCTTATTCGCGTGTCTCATTTAATTTTAATTTTGATATGACTATTAGATATTGAACATTGATAAAATGTATGCTAATGCCTAATAGTATTAAGTTTTTCTTGGAAAATGCAAATAAACAAACATAAAATTAGGATTATTTAAAGTAAACAAAAGAAGAAGAAAAAAAAGTAGGATGACTAATTGTGATTAGATGGATTGAACGATTAATAAAATTTAAACTCAATTTCCAAATTCTGAAATGTGCACAAAGAAGACTGAAATTTCTTACCAGGGAAAAAAAAGAAGAGAAATTGAGCCCTTAAAATTGAGTGTTCCCTAAATAATAAATCCACAAAATATTATTCCCTTTATCTAATATTTTGCCCCTGAGTTCGGACCGGGAAGAATTCGATTCATGAAGAAGAGGTTACCAAACGGCCCGGACCACTGAAGGCATTTTTTTCTCCGATTCGGCCTTTCTCTCTCAGTTCCTTCTTCACTGAAATCAAATTCGCAGCAGCATGTCGCTAACAATGCTTCGATTCTGATCTACACCGACAAGGCAATATACTAATTGACGGCCATGGCTCACTGGATCTCTTCCAAGCTCAAAGTCGCCGAAAATCTCCTTCATCAGGTTCATCTTTTATCTCATGCGAATTGCCCTATTATTTTTCTTAGGAATTTAGTGGAATTAATTTTGATAATTTTTGGTTGATTTTCCGAGTGTAATTTTGTACTTAGTACTCCTAGTAGTTATCTAATTAATTTTCCCTAATATTTTATTCGAGTGGTTCAGATAGATCAACAAGCAGCTGATTCACTCCGTAAGAGTGAGAAGCAGCGATCTGATGATATAGATCGTGAAAACATAGCCAAAATTAATGAAAACAAGCCACTTAAGGATCAATTCAAGAAGAAAAGTCTTGAAACAAATGATATAATTCAGAAAGCCAAAAGTGATCGTAATTCTTCTTCTATTAGCCTGGAGAAGAATAATAGCTTTGGCAGCAATAGTAATTATAAGATACATAAGGAAGCGGTGACGCCAGTAGATTCGAGCCCCAAGTCCAGTACCAATGCTCTGACTGATAATGATTGGACTGAATTACTAAGTGCACCGAGCCCAAATGCCGCTGCTGGGGGGACTACTAGTAGTGATGGAGTTGGAAGTGCCCGTAGTGGTCGGAATGATGGTAGAAAGCAAAGAAGTTTGGGGTCTGGGTCAAATTTACCAGCTTTGGATGGGAAAAGGAGCCAGAAACCTCAAAAGGTTGTTAAGAGTGTTAAAGGACCAAATGTCCATTCAGAAAATGAGGCAGACGGTAGAAGGATAGACAGAAGAGCTAGCAATGTGGACTATACAGTGCCGGTAACTTCAAATGTTGAACTCAAAATTGATGGGGAAGGTTTGGGTAAGGGGGGCCGTCATCGAAAACATGAAAATGTGAAGTCCTTGCATGGAAATAAGGATGAACAAAATGAAGTGAAGAATGAAGGTTTGGAGGTTGTTAAGGGTGTGGAGAAGTCTCCAGTGAATAGTCGTTCCGGAGATAAGAGCCTTGGCATTGCACTGGGGTCTTCCACTTTTATTAAAGAGGTGGACAAAAAGAATAAGCTGGATGACAATCCGAGGAATAGGCCTGCGAAGGCGATGGTCGACAGACCAAAAGTGGACTCTCGGAGTTCCAGTTCTCTGAAGATGAGCTCTTCTTCACCTAGTAATGCAGAGTCTGATTCTGAGACAGATTCAACATCTTCATCAGACTCGGAAAGTGAACGTGAAAGAGAAGAAAGGAGAAGAAGAAGGCAACAGATCCTGGCTGAAAAAGCAGCCGCAAAAGCAATGGAAGCTATAAAAGAACGTGAGAACAAGGTTGCTAAATTGGAAGGGGAGAAACAGAGCTTAGAAAAAATACTTGAAGAGCGGGCCAAACAACAAGTTCAAGAGGTAAATATTTGATCTTTCTGTTTACTGTTGTTATTTAGAATAGTTTACTTTCCTGGTTTTAAGTTGTGGTGGAAATCATAGTTTTATTTCATAAAACTTGGCTTGCTACCTTAGGGAGTGATCTGACCTTCCCCAACCACATGACTGAGCAGTTCCTGACTCAAGATCGTACGGACTTGGTGGAAATAACAAATCTTTTTATAATTAATGGCAGTAATCTGTTTGCTGTTTGGAGTTAAAGATAAAATGTGCATTTGGCACGTGAAAGCCTTCAGAAGAAGCGTCAACCTCTATGATTCTAGTTACATAATTTTGACTGGAAGTTTGTCAATTTTTGGTAGGTTGCTTTTAACTTCTTCTGGGAGGGATTCTAAGGTCGCTCATATTGAAGTAAAATTTGAACAATTTCAATCAAACCCCATAGGCATGTTACCTTGATAGACTTAGACACTTGGTTGTATTCTTGACTATTTCCTAGTTTCTGATTTTACTTTTTAAAATTTTATACCTGATTGATGTTCTGATTAAGTCATTTTATATTGTGATGATCTGATCATACCTTTTCCTTAGTCTCCTGAGAACATGTTTCGCCAACTTTTTGGTTATTTTTTTGTTAAATAGAAGTTGGAAAAGAAGAACAATAAAAAAATAATGCATGTTTTGCTAATTCCATGCCGTCTTAGCTCGTAAAGGTTTTCCAAGAGTTACTCTTGCTTTTTATCTTCTGATTGGATTACATTTTGGTTCTCCTGCGTTCTCAGTTTTCTCAGAGAACTCCACTCTTTAAAAAGAAAAAGAAAGAAAGAGATGGAGGGGTTTTTCCTTCATTTTCTTGTTATGTGGACTGCATGGACTAGAATCTGCAAATCAAGGTGTACGTTGTTAAACATTTGCCTTGCAATAGAACAACTTGACTCCAAATGAAACTGTATCTGGTTTGATACTTAACGAACAAAATCATTTGGGGAAGATCAGGGAATGAGAATACTGCTTCTTTAATCACTAATTTGCACTTCCCATTCATAAATTAGTTTTCTTTGTAATGTCCTTAGAAAAGCTGACGTTTCTCAGCCTTGCTTGTTCTTCTCCCTAGTACGTCCACCCAAATTTTTCAGCATTGATAAGTCAACAAAAAAGAAGGAGAAGAATTAAAAGGCATTTCAAACTTATGACCAACTACCTTGCTTATGACTACTACTTTGTTATAGGCTTCTGAGTTACAGATGAAAATGATGGAAACAATGGAAGCTGTTGAGTTGGAGAAACAGAAACATAATAGTACTAGAATGGAAACTCTTGGCCGATTGGCAAAGCTTGAGGTACTTCGCAATCTGCTTGTACATATTTTACGTTCAGTTGTTGGGCTTGATAACTGTCATGGTTAAAGCATTCGTCCAGAGAATCATACATATTTGAAAGTGCAGATTTAATGCAGTAGCTATTTCTTGCAGACTGTCAATGCTGAACTTGCAAGGTCTCTCGCTTCTGTTCAATGGAATCTTGAAGTAGAGGTATATGAAATATTAACCGTTGTTTCAGCAGAATTTGAAATTCTATTGTACTCTACTTCTACAACTAGAAAACAGTTACACAGCACATTTTCTGTTGCACTTTCTGGGTGTTTATTGCATTTGCCCTGCGATGCGGTTTCATAAATGAAGAATATTTATAACTTTTTATTCATAGCTGATTCATTTTGCATCTCTCCACCTTGGTCCTGTGGAGTATTTATGTTCTCTTTTTTATTTCCTTTTGGGAGAGAGGGGGGAGTGCCACTTCAGGTTATTGCCAATACATTTTGTCCCACCTTCCCACAATACACACACACACACACACACCAAACAAAAGGATACATAAATGAAGAAACTATTAAGTGGGTTCTTGCCTCACCTAGAAAGACAATATGTTGCTTTGAGCAAGTGAACCAAGACCACATATGTTATTCGTACCTTAATATTGTACTCCTCCCCATCTTTTCTTTCTAAAAGAACATAACAGCTTAAAGAAAGTATTACTGACTTGGTTTTTAATATGAATCAATTATTTTTTCAACTTCAGACATTACTATTTCTTCTGATTGAATATGCTTAAGAATCAAAACTTTCGAAAAAATGTTAATAAAAGCATGTTATTAATTAGTGTTTAATGTAATGCTTCAGGTTAGTCAGGTTGCTGAACTACGCCAACAAATTGAGTTAAAAGAAGTGGCTCATGAAGGTCTGTGTTTGGTATCTTGACCGAGTCAGAAGTTGTTATCTTGTCACGCTTTTTTCTTCTCACTAATCAGAAAAAGCTGTTAGCAATACCTGTATGGCGAATGTGCATTCATAAACTAAACACATCTTTGGTTATGTGTGATAATATGAATTTCAGATAACTTGTGTTGTCAAAGTCTGCAAGGTACAGTACGTCATTATGTGGCATTCCCTGCTTGAGGCATCAACATAGTATAAATTGCATTGCAATATAGATGGCTGGTTGATTTAATGATTTACAGGACAGGAGGCCAGTTTTCTAGTCAGCTTCTGTAGATCAGTTCATCTATTTATTGAATAAGATCCATTGAATAAAAAAATGAGAACAGAAAAGATTGAAATTGACAAAATGTTTTGTAAAAATGATTTTTTGTGAAGATAGTTTTCTTCACAAGAAAGAGATCACTAAAGCTTTTTAACAATCTTCTTGTCTTGCAGAATTAAGAAGGAAGATATCTAGGATACAGGGAAGTGGTGAAAAAGTAAGTAATGCCTACTTAATTTTTTTTTGGTCTTTAAGCAGATTACTTTCTCAAAGATGAGTTTTCCTTTCCCTATCTTCTAACTTTTTTCATTTTGATGAAAATTACTTGTAGTTAGTGGCTTCAAAAGGGATTGAAGTGGAGAGGGAGATGCTTGAAGCAGAGCACTCTTTCTTAACAGATAAAGTGGGATTGTTGCAAGAAAAGGTAACCCGACTTTTGGCACCGTCAAAATTTACTTTTCTGCTGGACCATTTTGAATTAATATAGGAGCCCAATAGTACAATATTCTTTGGAAACATTAGATCTGAGCGGATCATGTATTCCAACTTTATTTCATGCACTTCTGCTAGCACCATTAATTGTTGGAACAACAGTACTATTTGGGTTTCGGCTCAGAAAATGTCATGTGAATAGCCTAGGAAAAATCAGCTAGTTATAGTTCATTTGACATGGCATTGTGTGGCATAATTCAGGGTATGTAAATGAGTTCTAAGACAAATAATTCGGAGAGTGCTGCATTGGTTTTGCTCTGGAATTGCATATGGATCATGATAATTTGCTTACCCGCTTTCAATCTGAAGAAAATCAAAATGTTAGGTTACACTGACAAATTTATGGTGCCCCTCTCGTTTCATCAGTATTTGCATCTTATGGTTACTGCTGCAATATGAACCCTTGAGTTAGTACGTCAATGTTTTGTTATTTTACAGCTATAAGAAAATGACCATATTGTAGGGTACTTGTCTTGCATATGAGGGATCCTGCATAACTAGTATGTTTGAAATGTTATTGGACATTGTTTTAAGAAATTGGTGTTAGAGTGTAAAAGCAATGATTGACTTGGATCATGGCTAGTGGTGCTTTGCTTGCTTTATTATCTGTTCAACTCATCTTGTTCGATCGATGTGACCACTGGATCTCTAGGCAAAGACACTAGAAAGAAGCATTGCCACAACACAGCATGAACTGGAAAACCCAACTGCAGTGGAGATTGAACTCAGGCGGAGGCTTGGTCAATTTACCGATCATCTGATTCAAAAACAAGCTCAGGTTCTTCCTCTTAATTAACTGTGACTCAACATGGAATGAATTTTATTGGGAAGAAATCTTGCTCTCAATTTTCTAGCTGTTCGAGGTGTCTATTATGTATTATATTTGCTGATAAACATAACACATGAATCTGTCTATGTTCAATATGCCGAAATGGAAACGTTCATATTAATGGATCCTCGAATCCACCGTCTAATTCTGTAAATGATACCAAGCATGCTAACTTCCAAAAGGGAGTCATTCATCTGGTTTTCTGCAGATAGTTGTACATGGACAATAGACGGTTTCTGAACTTTGCTTGTATTTTAGGTTGAGGCGCTGTCTTCTGAGAAGGCCACAATGTCATTTAAAATTGAGGTACATTTCTATCGTTGAATAAGATATTTCCATTACAATTTGAATAGCAGGTAGTTCACAGAGTGCTTCAATCCAATTTTTTGTATCATATTTAGGCGGTTTCAAGGTCGTTAGAAGAAAACAAGTCTATGTTAACTGATTTTCCCAGTACCTCATCAATGGGTGATTTGGAGTCTGGATTGTGGATCTCCAACTCAAAGTTGAGGCCTATGTTTGAAGAAAGAATGCGATCAGGCCAGCAACATTTAGGATCTCTGATTCGACAGTTGGACTCCATCTTCTGCACCGGAATGGTGTTTCTTAGAAGGAACTCAAACGCAAAAATATTTTCGCTGATTTACCTCGTCTTCCTTCATCTTTGGGTCATATACATTTTAATGTCTCATGCTCCTGTCTCTGAGGACACCACTGGTGCCGTTATTTCCTTGGAGAATATCAACAAAACAGGAGGCATATGATATCATTTATTGATGTGTATCATCATGTTTATTGGATCCATCATTTTTTTGTTTTGAGGTCCTTTCAGCATCCCCACCCCGCTCAGCCAAAACACAGATGTATAGAAATGCACCATTTGTTAAACAAACCTCAGATGGTTACGACATATATGAATGATCCTTCTTGTATATCTAGGTCAAGGAATGTATAAGTTTTAAAGGTTGATATGCATTTCATGGCAAATAGAAATTTCTTTGATCTAGTTATGGTTATAAAATCTTACGTCTCATTATTATGACCTCCACGTTTATCCATTTCTCTCCTTATATATGACTCTGTCCCCGCTCTCCCAAGCTGCAAATATTGATGGAAAATACTTGTATCCGATGTTTATACCAAATTAAACAATTTGAGACGCACAAACTTGAGTGAATTTACATATCATTAAGTTTAAAGGGTTTATATTCAAGACATGTTTTGCATCCATTTGTTAATTGTTTGACATAAATTTCTGTCAATGACATACTTTTGGTCTTTGCATGTGTACAATATACTAAAAACATGCTACTAAAAGGAAAAAGCAAGGCAGAGGCGGACAAAGCAAACAACATTCTAACAAGATTCTTGTTGTTTAATTCTTAGTGAAAGCGTTCGAGTTGCCATGACAAAGAAGCAAGAAGTTTACTCAACTATGTGAATGCAAGATACAATTGCGGTTCAAAGCAAAAGAAGTTTGTAAACACTGCCCAAAACAACCAAATAGATGGAGTTTATTAAAAACATTTACACTATTGAACAGAGTAAGGTAGATGTTAAATTAGGATTTTGAGCAGCCAAAGGAAGATGTAGGAATAATTAAGCAAAGCAAAGTCTATGCAGCGAGCAGCTGGCAAATTACTTGGACTAGTATGGAATCCCAAAAATTAAGCTGTCAACTCATCTTCGGGTCTGTTCTACTGCTTCCTTGCTGGCTTTGTCTATTCCTTGCAAACAACAGAAATTTCTTATTAATTCCATAACAATGTCTTCTAGGTAAAAGTTGATTCTTGCAAATAAGTAACAAAATCATAGATGGTGCTTGTGGTCATACTTGAAAGTTAGCTCCAGTTAAGGTTAAATCTTGAGAACTACAGAACTTGAAATTTGAATAGCACCAAAAAGATAGTTATGATACACGTACATATCAACAAAATGTAAAAGATTGAACTAAGTTGACCCTTTCTGAAGTTCAGAGAGAGTGCTTCGCTAAACTTCCGCTATACATAATTGGAACAAAAAATTGTGAAGGAGAAACTTTGAGCGAAGGATTTAGAGGTTTTACCAGCTTAACTCTTCTTGCGGAAGATTGCGACTGTACAAAGGAAACTCAAAAAGGAGTATAGTTTTGAACCATTGAGGAAGACTCCCATACACTCCAGGAGGCAGCAGAATAAGCGGGCTGAAATAAGTATCATATCAATTTTACCATTTTACACTTAAATCAGAGGAAATAAAAGTGAAAACTATAAACCAACCTAGTTTTTCTCTTATATGATCTGTATGCAGCAACATTTCCAAACTTCTTGTCTCCTGATGCCTGTTTAATTAGCACGTAACAGTATAAGTTCATGTTTAAGAGGCAAATGTAGTAAGACAGAGGAACGATCGTACCTCAAGCAAGGGTATGCCACTAACAAAAAGGAGCAGCAAGGTTATGAATACTGGTCCAAACACAACTAGCCATTCAGCACCCTCTAGCACCGGTGTGGAAGCCAAGAATACTCCCAACCAAAGTAAAATCTGAAGAGCAGTAGAAAATGTTTAGCTAGTCTATTTAAAGATGAAAATAAGATGGCAAGATTGCAACTTGACGCGGTTTTCAGTTACATGTAGTCTTTAAGTTGAATAAAAAAACATTATGTTCATAGCCTTAAATTGAGAAAATCAACTTTTCTGCCTTGGCCACCTCAATTATTTGTAAACAAGGGTGTCAAAATATAAAATTGCCGACCCTTGCTTATAAAAGAACTAGGAATTCTGTGCACTTAGATCTCAGGAGGAAGAAATTCAAATTCATCAAGATGCTCCAGAACCACTTCCAGTGCATCTTTCTGAGTTGACATTCTTTCTGTCCACCTAATTCTTGACTTATTTACCTCTTTTTTCTTTGTATCTTTATCTCCCCTTTGTCCTTTATCTCTCCACCATGTACACGTTCCAAGTCCAAACAGACACTCAACTAAGATATCATACTGTAGCTTGGGTCACAACATAGGCCTAGCACGAGGAAACTCTTTATTGTACTAAATGTATGCCATCCATTCAAATAAGCTCGGTCAACTTATCTATCAAAAATACTACTTATTCTTTCTGTTACAGGTTCAGGGGACAAAGATCAACGATCTTGGGTATTTCTCATACTAAGCTTGCATACTTAACTCCCCCAAGGTGGGTTTTGTTGTGAGAGGTATAATGTGCCTAGGGTGAAAAATACTCCCAGATAAAAATATTTTACACAATCAACAGCATCACCATTGATTCATTAAAATAAGCTCTGTGTCATTACAAGTCACAAGATTCTAAGTGCAGTATCTAGCTGTCCATATATGTTAGGTATCTGCACTGCATATCCCTGAACTGGCGTCATATTGTAAAGCCAAAGATCCCCGAGCTTTCAGTGCATTTACTATCTTTGAATGCTATTCATAAAACAAAACTAAATAATAATCAAATGTATGTAACATGAACCCCATGACTTCCACAAAAGGACACTATTTTTGCATGAACTCTTAGTATTACTCTCATAGACCAACTTTATAGTCCTACATTGGTTGGGTTCAGTTATTACGAGAAAAGCTAAAAGTAGAGTACTGAAAAGAGAGGTGAATTATATATAGAGCAAAAACCTACCTCATACAAGTTAGATTTTATATTTGCAGGAGTGTGTCCCATATAACTTTTGAAGTCATCCAAAATCTTAAAAACAATGAATAGCGAAGGGGAAAAGGATCCCATAGAAGGAAATTGACAGTTTACGCTTAGGGATGGACAAAAACAAAAAGTTGTTACCATCTTTTTAGTCTGGATAAAGTATCTTGCAAGATGATAATTAAGTTAAGACCTCCTACGGGTCACAATATTGTTTGTGCAGGCATGCGATATTTGTTCTTGTGGAACAAGCAACTCATCAGTAGCTCCATCAGGTTGAACCTTACGGCATCAAAACTCACAATAACTTCCACAAACTACAACACAAAAGAAGAGACATTTAAAAGGACTAACCTCACCAAAATAGTTTGGATGACGAGAATATTTCCAAAGGCCATCACTGCACCACTTTCCTCTGTTTTCTGGGGAGTTTTTGAATGCCAATTTTTGTTGGTCAGCTATAATCTCAACCAAAATCCCAATAATCCACATAATCCAACCAATGATGTCTTGAGCCTGAACAGAAGGCTGCTTGTCACTTGCATTAACAACTGTCACTGGTAAACTAACAGTCCATACCCAGATTGCCTACAATAAAAATTAAGTTGTCATTCACAAAGCAAGAATATTCATTCTTCTGTTGCCTGCATGAAGAAAAAGTTGTCACTCAAAAAAGTGAAGTATCTATTTCTGCTGAAAGCGTAAAACCAATATAAAGCAAGACAATTTACGAGATGGTTGGATAGAAGGAAACAAAACCTGAATTATCCAAATTATAGCCAGTTTTCCAAGATTGTCACGTTTGTCATCAAAACGTCTGTCCTCCCCCCACTGTAATATCCTGATGAGAATAAGGGTAAAGATAAAGCTAATGTAAGTTTAATTTCTGCAATATCCGTTTAAAGAAGTCGAATATAGCTTTTGACATGACTATATCAACCATGCGAAGGATGACACTTCATTCCTTTTCGATCAAATCTTTGCAAAGGATGACAATAAGCGAAATAAGAAAAGAATATACACAAGTTTAATAGTTAATTAGTGCTGATCTTACCTCATTAATAAGAATAGCCCCAACCGAAGGCCCCATATCACTACAAATAGAGACAAGACCACCTGAAAGACAGAATGATCAAACAGAATAAAATGCTATCGAACAATTTCCTAAGCACTTTCAATTACATTTTCGAGCAAATGCAGATTAATAAACATAAAATCATTCCACGAGGTGCGAGATATAAAAAAACAGCTCAAAAATTAATTTCTCTAGTACAATACCCTAAATTCTAAAGCTAATACTGTCCATTTTCAATTTACAGTGAATGCATGGGTCCCATTTAAAACAACAGAAGTGGTTGTTACAGGCTTACAGCAAAGCTCCTGGGAACTGATGAATGTACATGGGCATTAGGAGAGAGGGAATGAGTTCGGGGAGGAGGGCACTGGAGGAAAGTTGACTACTAGCAGAGCCCTTTTTGGGATTAACAAAAACTTTCTAAAGTAATTTTAACAAAGATAACCAAACTTCTAAATGATTGCCAAATCAGAGATTGGTGCAAAATCTTACCTGTCGAAAGTGCCATGAACCCTTTAGCACCAAGGTCAAAATAGCTAGTATAATGAAGTTCGTACCTCCTGTAACGAAAAAGATTGACAGAAAACTAGTAAGAAAGTATCCCATTAAACCCGGGACACTATAAGTAAAAAACAAATTTAAGTCAAAGAGATTGGTATTCATAGCAAGCTTCTCCACGGCAAATACTACCACGATGAATGGATAGTTAAGAGATGTAAAGTAACAGGAAACATGATTCGTTTATCATACGTATCTAGAATCTATCCCCAATTATGATAACCTTGTCATGAATCTAAGGCAAGGCCAAAATTGAATATCCCAAGGTTTAAGGACGCATCTTGTGAAGTGTAAACCTAAACATGGCCTAGATAAGAGGAATATCTAGTCTGAATTAGTCCAATCATTGGTATATACGCACCAGTAAGCTAATGTCTAGGTATATGTACCACAAAGCAGCACTGAATGTCACATTAAGCAAGAATATGATTATAAAAAGGTTAAACAATGACGAGAACAAACAAGAAATTGCATATTGATGTAGAGTTATAGTAGTATCTTCGAAGCAGAGCCTAAAAGAATTGATTGATAGCTACAAGACAGGATGTCAAATAAAAAAAAGATTGTGCCACACTGTTCCAGTAATTGAACAAAGATACTACAAACAAGAGATCATATAGCACGTCCTCTATAAAAATGAATTTCAGGGAACATAGTCAATCAGAAATCATTATGTTTGCGATTCTTCATCCATCAATGGAAAAAATGCTCGAGTTTTCCATTCTCATATGAGGCCGAAAAGTGGATTGGCAACAGGTTGGCATGAAGTGATTCATCATGGTCAAACATCAGCCGATCACTCGTTAGGGACGATTTATAGATCATCAAATTCCCACTAATGGGTTGAAAAGTCATGTATGATAAAGAATGTAAAATTAATAACATGGTGATTATCGTTAAAAGAGCACCTATGACTTACCTCCCCTCAACGAAAACAAAGGAGAAAACAAGAAGCAACAAAGCATACCAACAACACAAAGTTGTACAAGAATGAAACCACATTTTTAACAAGCAATTAAAGTCTTAAGTCGGGCTTAATCCTCTTTCCTGAATTTCAAAATAAAATCTTTTTTTTTCTTTCTTTCTTTTTTTTAGTGGATAAGGTTGAATTTCAAGATTTTAGAAAAGGAAAATTCAAGAAAACAAAAAGATAAGCTGATGAATATAATAGTAGTAATCGTACCTGCAAAGTCAGTAACTTTATCAAACCTGAGGAGTGCTGTGATAATGAAAAATGTAAACTGATAACCCAACTGCAAAAAAAAAAAAAAAAAAACAGTGGATCATAATCCAAATCTGCAGAGAAGCTCCATGAAGGAATATAACAAAAAAACAAGAAAGTGCTAACGGTAACAATGGCAGTGAGGCCCAAGAAATGGGAATCCATAACTGTCCCTCAAGCTCCAAAGGCAACTACTGATTCATTAATTTTTCCGCGTCTTTCAATGAAGTGATAGCATGTCGCCACTTGGGCCGGCCTTTGTAATATCTGTGTGGTTAAGATTTCTTGGCTTGTCAAATCCTACGTTCCTAATTTATTTCATAAATAACTACCTAAATGTAGATCATTATTACTCTCTCCCTCCGTTTAAAAAAAATTAACCTTTTTTTTTTTTAGTTTGTTTAAAAAAGAATGACCTCTTTTCTTTTTTGATAACATTTTACTTTCAGCTTTCCACGTGGCATGTTTAAGACCAGAAGATTAAAGGGTAATTTTGTACATTTGACATAACTTTAATTTAGGACCACAAGTTTCAAAAGTCTTCTTTATTTTCTTAAATTCCGTGTCAAGTCAAACTAGGTCACTCTTTTTAAAACGGAGGGAATACTTATTAGTCATACTCAATCCATAAAATTGCACATTTTCGCTATTTGAATGATTTGATATTTTACTTTTTTGGCATAATACAGTAAAATCTCTGTAAATTAATACTCGGTAAATTAATAATTTCTCTAAAGTAATATTTTTCTCCGGTCCCGACTTGGGCCAATGGAAAAAATCACTAATTTCGATAAGATAATAAGATAATATATTTTCAGAAGATCCCTATATAAATATATGGTCCCATTAATATCATAAATTAATAATTCTTTAAAAGTACAAATATATCTAAGACAATTTAGTGAAATATGATTATGTTGTGTTATGTTTTCTTTAAATCTAGTTAAAGCTCATCTCTAACTTTTCTTATTGCATCCAAGAGCTCCGGTGTTGTCTTTTCGAACTGCACCATAAAATTGTGAAGAGTTCTAGATGCGATAAGTGTTTCCTTATGCGTAACTGGTTCCAAAGGTATAGTATCATCTTCAATTTCATCATCAACATTGCTTTTTCTGATGATATCCACAATTTCTTCTAAGCTCCGGACCTCTGAACATGTATCACTTTCACCCGAATAATCCAACAGGTTATTGACATCCATTTTATTGTGGTAACCGAGATCATTAATCATGACCTCAAGTTCATGAATGACGTTTTTACAAGTGGGTTCATTCAAATTCTCTGAGATTGCATCCCCCGAACGAATTTTACAGTGTCGAAAATAATTTGCTATTGTCTCTTATTGAACATTTGTTGTCCAAGCAGGGATTGCAAAATTGATAACATCCAAAACATTATTCTTTGTTGGATTAGTTTGTCCCACTTTATAGCCTTCTAATATCCTACGATAAAATCTGTTACGATAATACATCTTGAAAGCTCTTATTATCCCAGCATCACAAGGTTGAATTTTGGATGTCATGTTGGGTGGCAAGAAAAACAATTCAACATTTTGTAGTCCTTCAATATTTCTATTATAGGCTGGACAATTATCTACCATAAGCAAAACTCGTCTACCATGCATTTTGTGGTCAAACCAACGAATATATTCATCAAAAAGCACACTTGTCATCCATGTTTTTTTGTTTGCACGATAGTGACAATTCAATTAATATGATACATAAATTAGTAAGATACAATGATTTTGATGTATTCGTTGTACTTTATGTATAATTTTTTTTTATGTGAACTTAATAAATATGATACATAAATTAGTAAGATACAATGATTTTGATATAATCAAAATTAACCTTCATTAAATCTCAAATCATTCTTTAAATTAATAAATATTAATTTATTGATTATATAATATCTCTATAAAATAATAAAATTTCATGGTCCCACCTATATTAATTTGACTCTTAACTTGGCGTCAATTGTCAATTATGACATTTAACTTTGGGTGTGCACAAGTAGACACTTAAACTTGTATAAAATTGAACAAATAGACACATTCGTCCTACATGGCACCTTACATGACAATTTTGTGTCCTACGTATATTAAATCATAATTTGATATATTATAACTACTAATGATAATTATGCATCAAATTATAGATCTTTACAATATATCTCCTCTCTATATATATCCACGAATAAAGCGAACCCATCATTTGTCTGGGCCTAACCTGGAAATATAACAATAGCCCATCACATTCAAAACTATAAAGCCCAAAGGCTTTAGGGATCTCAAACCTCTTCCCTCAAGGTGTTTAAATGGTTCAAACCCATCAAATTGCAATACTTTGAGTTGAAAAAAAAATCTCTTTTTAATAAATTCATTATCCAAAATTAATAAACACAAATCCAACACTCATGAACAGTATGAGATTCATGAATCAACACTTACAATATTTAAAATTTATTCGTATCGAGTATTTATATAAAGAAACAGATGCCTAACATGCTTAGTATATATTTTGACACTTTATCTTAAAAATATATTATAGCATGTTTTAAGATTAAAAAGAAGAAGTGATATAACATGTTTACCATAACAATTTTTTTTCCATTTTTTCTTATATTGTTACCAAATCAAATTATATCATTTATGAGATTTACCTTAGAATGAAAGCAAGAAAGTCAAAAAGAGAAATGTAGTGATGTCAGAAAATGAAGAAAAGAAGCAATAAACTTCTTTTTCTCTTTATAATAATGTCACACTTATCAATCTCCTTTCACTTTCAACTCCCAACTTTACTCCTCTATTTTCTAAACTTTTCAAACACTATTTGCCGCTCTATAAATTCTCTTTAACTTAAATTTTATTATAATTATTTTTGTAGCAAATTAGCTGTAAAAATATATAGCCATACTGTATAGAAAACAAGTCTATTCTGTTGTCGGAGGAAGCAAAAAAGAAAGATGTCAACGGTATAACAAAGACAAAATTCACGGAATGGGGCGGGCCATCACCTCACCTACGAATCTAGAAGCTCGATTACAGATTCACGTAAATTAAATATAATGACTCGAATTTACAATCTTAAAAATAAATAACATTTTTACCATAACAATTTATAAATTTAAATTCCTATCATCTTCCCTAATATTTTTCATGCTTTACATTAAAGACACATTTTTAGGTCAAACAATTAATAGAGTATACTTTTTTGTTATCACATGATGATGATTTATAGGAAGTAGTGTATTTGTTTTCCCACTTGAGGAAGTGTAAACGTGAAGCCGGGAATTAGAGAATTTCTCATTGTTGACTTTCTCATTCTCGATTTCTGGACTTGATGTATTGTTCTGTTTCAATTTATGTGATAATATTTGATTAAAAATGTTTCAATTTATGTGACTGTATTTGATTAAAAAACTAAGAGAAATTAACGAAAAGAAATTTTAAGTTCACCATCTTAAAATTATAAATGTGTCTTTTTGACGTGTAAGATTGGTTACCTATAACTAATTAGGAAACAAGTCTAATTACTCTACACCTTTTTCTCATAAAGATGACATTTTAATTTTCACTTGATTCTAAATTAAGCACACCATTTTGGATCCTATACACTTAAACTAGATCAGTATAATATGTAAGGATAATGTTGCAGCTAATTTTTTTTTTTTCTTTAGTTATAGAAACATAGGGTAAGTGTATCTAAATTGGGGAAATTTAAACAAAAATTATAATTATTAGATAACTGTTAGCGTCAAAATATATGTTTATTAAAAGTTAAAACCTTGATTAGGATATAAGTCAAATTCTACATTTTGTTAAATGTTCCTTTCTTACTAAAGCGCACTAGTAAAATGGCAAAAACAAGTTGTTCCTTTTTCTTTTGATTTTTTTGCTTTTGGTTGGCACTATTAATTGTTTTGAAAAAGCCTTTCATTTCACTTTAATCAATAAAAATAAAGTAAAGCAAAAGGAAAATTTTGAGGACTCAAAACATTTTTATTGCAACTCTGCTAATTAGTCAGCCACGCAGCTAACATAGAAGACAAATTGATGCATCTCCACCAAACCAAAATGATGCTAATCATTTGCACCAAACTTAAATCAATAACACATTCACAACAACCCTAAGTGAATAGAGGTTTTGGGAAGAGGGAGTGCACACACATCTTTTCAGTGTAGAAATATTGTTTCTGATAGATTCTTGGTTCAAGAAAAGTAATTTACAAAATAAGTTAAAGAAATATAAGAGTAAAAAGATGTGATGAAAACAAATGAAAGAAAGCAATGACAACATAATGGTTGAAAATAGTCGAGTGAAAGGTAGAAATTCGCTCAAATACCTACTAAGTACTAACTTTCTACCACAATTATCGATTTGCATTCTCTCCTGTCTAAAATTATGTGCTCGATGAACTGAAAATATGTCATATCATGTTTAATTAATTACCTCTACCCAATTCTTAATCGACCCTACCTCTACCTCTCAATAGACCTATCACTAGCAACATTTCACACCTCCTCACTAAAGTATCTGTGTTTCTACTTTTCACATGCTCAGTTATACATCTTGTCTATTATGATAGTACTCCCACTTTGTCATGTATGTTCTCATTCTATTATCCAGTTTATATACCCGCACGTTAATTTAAACATTTTCATTTTTGCTACTTTCATCTTCTTGTTAGGGTTTTGTCCTGATTTTCTTATCTTATTTGAAATTTATTTTTTTCTAAAAGAAAAGACAAAACATTAACATAAATGTTTTTACTTTTCATGAAAGGAAAATATATTTTTCTTCCATATTTGATTTATTCTTTCCTTAGATGAAAAGTTTGGAGATCTATAAATTGAAGTTCCATATTCACATAGCAGAACAACACAAGAATCCACAATGTAGTCGTTTATGGGGAGATTTATACTCTCAATAGTTTTAATACTTTTCTCTTATATTAGTTTTCATATAATAAAATTATGTCTTTTAGTATAGTTTTATTTGTCATCTAATTTATATATAATTTACAAATTATAGGTTTTCGCATGACGCCAAGATCACTTTCGAACCCAACACTTCTAATGTGTGATAAAAAGAATATAATATTGCATTTAAATTGCACATTTTAATATTTATGTTGTGTAATTAAAGTTCTTGAAGTTTTTGCCGTAATTCCACTATGCTCAACTTCTAAGAAAGGCAAAAGAGATTAAGGGCTCGTTTGGCCATGCGATATGGTATCATGATATAGAATCATGATATGATATCATAATATGGAATTATGAGATGAAATTGAAGTTTTATTTGGATATACGATATGAATTTTTGTGTTGTATTTTTTCTCATAAACATAAGAATCTCATAAGTTGTGAAACTATTAAAATAACTCCAATTGTTTATTCAATCTTACCAAATAAACAAAAAATTATAAAATTGCATAATAAATTATTACAAAGCTATTTGTTCTCCACTTAAATAATTGTTTCATCTAACTTTAATTCAATAAAAAAAATTGAACATAAATTGTAGTGTACTAGTCTTTAATATAATCTTCTCACATAGTACGGACAATTTCCTCACGTTGAACTTTCATTTCTCGATCATGTGACCGAGAAGACGAACCAACATTGTTATTTTGAGTTGTAATAAATACAAAACGGTAAAAGTAATAAATTAAGTGTTGGAGTAAATGAAGAGAACAAATTTATTACTCAACAATCGGTTGGTGTGAGTTAAAATGACTATATGTTGGTGAGAATAATAAATTTTTTGTAAGTGAGAATAATAAATTTTATAAAGTAATGATGTGATTATAAATTTTATTTATATATGAAATAAATGGTTAGTAGATATAAATGTGATGTTGTTTTAACAAAATATAAACTTGTGGATCAATTTTTGTATTAAAAATATCTCAAATCATGATATGGAATTCCCATAACATGATTTCTGGAGAATATGGAATCACATGATTCCATATCATGAGATGGAATCAGCGTAAAATCGTATGTCCAAACGTTAATTCTATCTCACGATTCCATATCGTGATATGGTATCGCATGGCCAAATTCCTACTAAAAAGGTGGATAATAGGAAATTAGGAATATTATAATTATGTACATTCTTTTGCTAAAATTCCTCCACCCATCTTTTTCATATTCCTCCCCCTTAAACCCCACTTTATTTTCTGGTTCACCTTTTTCCTCAGAAAACACTAACAAATGAAAAAAAAGAAAACAAATATAAATTGGCATCTAGCACAGTAGCATTTCATGTTTGTGGTAGTAAAATACAAATTAATTGTCATTACAATTCTTTTTGTATTAAAGTAAAGATTAGCAAACTATCAGATAAGATAGAATCTTAGCAATGAATTAAGTTATCTACTTCCATATTATATAATTGCAAAAACATATTTTTAAAGAGTTTCTTTTCATAGAATGATATTTTAAATGAGAAAAGGTTAATAATGCTCTTAATATATTGTAAATATAACCTAATTCGATCCTAACTCCCATTAATTTTCGGGGTTTATAATACTTAACTGATTTGATAGAATTATAAGATGATATAGGTAAGGTTTTAATTAAATGAACCTTCATGATTTATTAAAATCCACATAGATACTAAACCAATTTATAAATAACTTAGCCTATCAAAGTTTGTTTTTTTTCGATTATTGTTAGATTTGAATTTCTAAGAAGTCATAACTGTTAAAAGGACAAAGAAGTTGAATTGAATCTAAATATGAAATCGATTGAAGCTTGTTTCAACTCATTTTAAACCATAAATTGCAGCTTTATTTTTAATGTTAAATATATAAAATTTTATATATATCATCTCATAATTTTGTTAAAGTGAGATTTTTAATATTAAGCCATTAATTTTTTTTCTCATATTTTAAATAGAAAAAGGTAGAGATGTGGTGCGGTGAATTGCTTTTTTTTTTTATCAGAAATCTTGGATTCAATTTAGTATGAAAAAATTCATAGAAAAAGCATTTCTCCGAATGAGATCATATATAGCGTGAATCTAAAATAATCCCACTCGAAAAAGTATTTTTCTGAATGAGTTTTTATATAGCGAAAATTTAAAATAGTCGAACTCTAATTATGTACGGGAGTGGAGTAGAGTGTATTCTTTTTCAGTTTTTTCCTCACCTCTCACTTCATCATTCTTGTGTTTCTCTCCTCTCCTTAAAATGCTTCTTCTCTGGCTCTGACACCCCCTTATTCTCTCCCTCTCAATTTCAGTCTTTATATCTTCAATATCTTCTCTTTAATACTCTCTCTTTCTTCAAAAATCAAAATCAAAATCAAAATCAATTTTCTTTACAAATCTTGAATCGTCCATTGTTGTCTTCTTTCATCTTTACTGTGCAGAGCAACTATGCCTGTGGTATTCTCAGAAAGCTCCACAGTTTCAGAACAGATTAGATATAGAAAACCCAGAACACAAAACCAACAAGAAACCCAAGATATGGATCCGATTTCTTCTTCTTCTCGCTCCACTAAACCCACCATTTCATCTCTACTTCTAGCACCATTTTCGCCTACAAGTCCTACCCATGAAAACTCAACTACCCCCAGTGCCTCTACAGTTTTTTCCACTAAAAAGAAGAACTTTGCCACGTTTAGGGGACTGGGTTGTACAGCATCACCGCAAGTGTCGGTTCCTGCTGTGATTAGGACTTCGGCTGACTGGGATCCCAAAAGGGTAAAGAAGAAAAAGCAGAACAGCAACAAGAACAAATCCCTTAATTCTGCTGTTAATGTTGGTGGAGGAGTATCCATTGGCTGCAGTAACGCCGTCCAGAATAATAACCCTTCATCGTCGTCGTCTTCATCAGCACCGTTATCGTTATCATCGAGCTGTGTGGCGGTTCCTGACGTTTGGTGTGGTCCTGGAATTGGATTAACTACTGATGCTGCTTCTGTTGATTGCGTTGTTTCAAGAAGACCCGTGTCTGGGAGGGGAAGAATTGAAAGTGACAAAGTTACGCCTAGAGAGGTACTGTTTACTTTCTGTTTTCTTAAGCATTTGAATTGCTATGCCAAGTATGTTGCTTGTTTGTACCCAATTCTGTTTCATTTAGCTAACTATTTGAATTTACTTGTTGATCTTGGTTTCATATGTCACAAATACCTTTTGCGTTTTAAGCTTTGGATCTGCCCTTGGGCTTCTCAGTGGCTTGTTACTTTTCAGCCTGAAGTTAAGTTTCAATAGTAACATTGTCCTCTAAATAACCCATTAGAGCTTAGTAGATAGCTGATGACAAAAAGGGGGGAAGGTGCCCTCAATGGATTAAGATGTCATCCCTCCTCCTCCCTCTTCGCTTACGCCCTTTAGGTTTGTCATTTGCCGATATGTCTAATCTTGCATACTGCATCTTTCTCTCGAAGAATTGAAGTTGTTGATTCTCAAAGTTATTTGGTAAGTTAGACTTGGTCATTCTACAAATAAAAATAGTCTTGCTTGGTGATCCTTCCACTCCATGTCTCATTGTTGGTTCTGCTTGTTTATCTCGCTCCTGTCTTTGTTTACTTCATTTTCTCACCATTATCACTTTTGAATCTACTGTATGAATATTTTAAGCTGTAGCATCAGTCAAATAGATCTGTAGGTGAACGTACATGGTTTACATTTTATTCTTAATAAAGTTGATTGCAAGGTTCACATGTAAGTTAATTCTAGAAAATCTAACAGTTGTTTCCTTTCCTTTCTCTACAGCGATCTGCATGTCCCATACGAAGAATGGTGAGTCCAGAAGACAACCCTTTTCTGGATATAGAAAGTAGCCTTGGTATACCACGCTCCCAAATAGAGTTATTTGCATCTAGGCATCATCGACATTCTCGCCATGGCTATTCAGAAGGACTTGCAGAGGTGAGTATATACATACTTTACTGCCAAATAGATTAGTTATCTCTTGCTGCTTTGTTGCCGTTTATCATGTGAATTGTGAAGTTGTCATACCTATGTGACTGTCCAAGTAAAAGTAAGTTCTCTGGTGCTCGCAAGCATCTAGCCCATGATACCACATTGTCTCTCATGTCAATGGTTTTGAGAATATTTTTTTTATTGTCAATTGTCATTTCCTTTAGAAGGAAGCAGTGTTAGGGCGATGGGTTTTTGCACAAGTTTTTGTCGAGTTTATTACTGGAAAACAGCAACTTGGGCAGTATTACATGCTGATACATCCTGCTTATCATTTTTGCCCTAGTGTTTCAAATATGTCTGGTTAGATAAGAAGATGGCCCAGCAGATCTTATTGAGTTATTTATGTTTGTTTGCTAGGAAGATGCCCAGCATATTGTTTAATGACTTATTTATGTTGGTTAGCTAGGAAGATGCCCAAAATATTGTTTATTTACTTATTTATGTTGGTTAGCTAGGAAGATACAACAGTTTCTTGTGATCGTACCACTTAGTTTTGAGTGCCAAATAAAACTAAATGAGAGGTCATGCTTAGTCCAAGGAAATGCTCAAGCACCTCAAATCACATGACTTAGTTGATATTCTTGAGCATCATTGACTCAATGCTGTCAAAGTTTGACGTTGGCATAATTTAAAGTGTTTAGAATCAATAAGCCTTTGTTCTTATAGAAATCATCGAATTACTTAATTTGATTTCTGTCTAACTAGTTTCATGAGTCATTTGCTTAAGATTACGAAAATCTGGTAATTGTTTGCTATATTTCATCACTGTTATCTCCTGAATTGTGGGTGGCTGCCATGGAACAACAGGAACCAATCTTAAGGACATAATATACATGATTGTTTTGGGGGTGTGGTTGCAGATTGTGATGCTTCAAAATAGTCTTATGGGAGGAAGAACAGATGGTCTTGATCGATACCGGAACTGGAGACTTGACGTGGATAACATGTCCTATGAGGCAAGTCATTCTCTTATCAATCTAGCCATCCTTGTTTCTATTTTATATTCTCATAATTAACGACCACTCTTGAAACAAACAGGAGTTGCTGGAACTTGGTGACAGAATTGGATATGTCAACACAGGATTGAGAGAAGATGAGATAGCTCGATGTGTTAGAAGAACCAAGCCCTTCTTTTTGAGTAATTTATCTCTTATCCGCACAGAATTGGGAAGGCAGTGCACCATCTGTCAGGTTTATTTCTATTAATTTGTTAGACATCATTTTTGTTACTTCTTGAAAACATTTTTTGGTTCTAACAGTTGACACATTGTACCTTCCCGAATACAGGAGGAATACGAGGCTGAGGATGAGATGGGGAAGCTGGATTGTGGACATTTCTATCACATTCGTTGCATAAAGCAGTGGCTGAGTCACAAAAATAGTTGCCCAGTTTGTAAATCTGCAGCTATGTCTAATAGTTAGACATCAAAAAACAATTTCACCCCTCATGAACCTGTTGGTCTTTTGTATAGCTTCTTCTGTTATCATTACAAGCAAGAAAATTCTTTACAGGGTGTTTCTATCCTCTACTTATTTGATTACTGAAAGTGATGGTTCTGTTGTTTGAGTGGCAATCCAATGTGGATGGATTGAAACGAGTGGTACACAAAGTATTGGGCTTCTGGTTTGAGTGCAGTGATTGAATGGTGTCCAAATTCTACAAATTTTATATGTATTGCAGATAAGTTTCTGCCGTTCTATGTCAAGATTGATTTCGTGCTTATATTTGCACCCCAACCCCTAAATTTGTTGCTAGAGGGGAAATTATTGGGTGATATCACATGATTCAAAGGATATTTTGGTATATTACATACATATTTCACAAGATTTAGTTTAAGAGGCAATATATATTTTCACTATTAGAAATATAATATAAATTGCTATCTTTCTCATATTACAGTAACAATATACCCAATGTAATCCACAAATGAGATCTGAGAATGGTAGAGTGTAGGAAAACTTTTCGCTTACCTTGATGAGGTAGATAGGTTATTTCCGAAAGACCTTCAGCTCAAGTGATGCATAGAAAAGCAATAAAAGAAAATACATAGAAATAAAGAACATTTCTTCTCATATTAATATGATGAGAAAATATCACGAAAGAATATTACCCTTTGGGGTGGCCCAGTGATTTGGGCTTGAGACTTCCATGTTAGAGGTCTCAAGTTTGAAACACCTTGCCAGCGAAAGCAAGGAGTTTGTTTTCTGGGTTGAGTTCGTCGCATCGGGCTTGTCTAGTGCGGGTTACCTCTCCTATGTGGTTTGCGAGCTATTGCATAAGAGCATGAGTTTTACCCCGTAGGCACCCAAAGGGTAGCGATGATGGGTTTCCTTTTGTCATAAAAAAAAAAAATATGTCATGAAAGAAAGAGGGAAGGTCCACTACTCCATATCCATAAGAGGACAAAACTTCATCTACTCTTCCCTAACCTTTTATCCTCTTTGCTTAAATTTTCTATTTTTCTACTTGTTTTTCTCGTGTACACTACTGGCCCTACTAGGATAGATGTTAGGTTCAAATTGACAAGTGCTGCACCTGGTATGTGTATCTTTATAGAGGCGGGTATTTTGGTCAAAACACTTGGAAACTTGACACCATCATATGTTAACATTTAAAGAGTGGACCTTCTTATCATTTTTAGTGCCAATAGCTTTACAAGTGGGTCACTACAATCCAATCAGTTTCCCCAAAATAAATAGACCTTTGATTCCTTCAATCTCTGATCAATATTGAGGAATAGAAGTAGGCACGATGTCAAATCAAATGAGAAAAAGATTTAATCAAATACAGGCAAACTCCTCCATAGCTTATACCACCAAAACAAAAATCCTCAATGGCCCTCAATACAACTGTTTTACGAGTGAATTGAACTTCTGATGCTTCACAACTACACATTTCTTACTCACCATTTAATGACAGAGGGTTCACAATTAAATATTTATACACATTTAATGAATTTATTAATATAAATACAGGGTAAAGCTAATGAATATGTCCGAACCCATACCTAGTATTGTAGCTCCTCCGCTCTTGCCCACAATGGTTCATAATTACTCATCTTTGAAACTCAATGGATGTATACTTCCTACTAAGATGGTTTGCATGGTCTCCTGGCCTTTTACATCCATCTCATGATCCCACCCACACACTAGGTATAGGACTAACGGTTCAGCTTCTCCCACTGTCGCATGACACTTGCACTGTGGTAGAGGTGGTCAAGTAATCTGCCACACCTTCACATGAAACTGGATGCAGAGGATGCTACACTCCGGTGTAGATCAACAGATATCATGTCGACTGAGGAATTCAATTATACGTGGATATACTTGATAGTATGCCTGCATTTACGTTGCATCATATTTATAACTAACTTGTACTAGTGGGGTGGCAATTTTTTTGAAATGACTATTTCAATATCACATACCATTCGTCCACCGACTAGATCATAATGGGCATAGTGTGGACCTCGAGGTTCACCAAAAACTTTATAAGTAGCCAAGTTCTCAGGAATCAGCTTGACAGTTTCTAGTACATGAACATGACAGTAAAAAGTTACAAGTCAGCTAATTAAAGAAATGATCGGAAGAAGGTAAATATGTGAGTAAGCATGATAACAAATCACAAATTGATATTCTACCATACACAGCTTCAGGAGGACAAATAAGGTCTTTGTTTCCTGCGAGAGCTAAAACAGGTACATTGGTTTTGTGAAGATGGTCCTTGT
This sequence comes from Solanum etuberosum, assembly GCA_029582245.1. Lineage (NCBI taxonomy): Eukaryota > Viridiplantae > Streptophyta > Magnoliopsida > Solanales > Solanaceae > Solanum > Solanum etuberosum. Next base: position 107,870 of record JAJONR010001679.1, read on the forward strand.
AAAAGAAAGTCCCACTTCTATTCTGTAGTCCACCCTTTCCGAAGGCTGTTGATAGCTGTGACAGAAGTTTAGCAGGAATGGTGCCTGCATAAAATGTGGCCATGTGATACTCCATGAATAACAGCAGTAAAAGCACTCAAAAGTTTTTCTTATTTTCTTTTTAAGTGGGGAGTGTTGGGAGTTTGGGGGACGCAATATTTTAATCTATTGAAGCCTTTGAGAGAGAAGTTAGGTGTGCAAAGTATCATGTTAGCAGTGGTCTAATGATCTCAAAGACAGTTGATGCAACACAATATGACAAACACACACAATTAATTCATCTAATACTGCTTGGTCAGGGATCTACTTGACAGAGTTTGCTTGAGAAACTAACGGAATTTCAGAAATAAAAACTACCAAGTCATTTTTCCCACAATCAATGCGAGTATTTCCAAGATAAAGGTTGTTAAAAGTTTGAATGGGAGTACAATACAGAGTAACAAAAAGAGAACTTCACAAACTATCTGAGTTCAACTGTGGTAACTCCCTCAGATATAAAACATGCGATGAGACCCAATATTGGAGAAGCAAAAGGTTAGATTCAATTGTGCAATGACATGATAATCGACAACCGTGGATATCTAAGTAAATTAAATAATATTTCTCGTATAATAACATCTCTCACAGGAAAATTCTCCTATATTAGATTGAACTGTGTGTAAAAACTTGACTGCCTATTGGATATTGCTGTTCTAGTGTAATGCCATATGATGATACCAATCTTTTTTAGGATTCCATGCACTTGTTATCCCCTTCCATCAAGTCAACAATTCACGTAAGGTGGAACCAATTATATCAATTCTCTTTAAGACGTTTACTATCAGGATGCAACTAACCATAAAACCAAGAAGCAATAAGGTAACCGTAAAAAGAAAACATTATGGGTGTGTTCGGTATGGAGGAATTTCCAATTATCTCATGTTCGGTTGATCAAAATTTTTGGAAAACATGTTCTCTAGGAAAATAAGTTTTTAAAAGTTGAGTAAAATGACTTCCCTAATGGAAGTATGGAAAACAAGTTACACAAGTGACATTCCACATTGATAGCGTCCTCCCCACCTTCAATACACCTCATCTTCATCCCCACCCCCCGTAGCTCCCATCCCCACCACCCCACACCTACTACCCTCTAACTTCACCTCCTTTAGTATTTGTCTAGATTATATACAAATACTTTTAGGATAACATATTTTGTTTGGGTATCAAACACAAGAAAATAAGTAAGAAACCCACTTATTTTCCACGGAAAACATTTTCCATCATATCGAACACAGCCTACAAGTCAATCATGTTTTGCATCTCTTTTCAGTGATGACTATGATCTTTTACTAAGAAAACCAGCTCATACTTACAAAAGTTTTTCAAGACAAGCCTCTCAAACAATTCTGGATGCATCATATTTTGTGCAGATATCTGAGGATTTAACCATGATAAGAGATACGGAGGATAGGATGCAAGAGGATAGATGGCTGCGAGTAATGCTCCGACTGGAACAACTGGAAGATTTACAGCTTTTGCAGGATCTACCTGTGCATCCACTAACAATTAAAATCCTCTTCTCATCACATCAGAGATAAACATAGGTACTGTCTTTATGAAACCGTAAAGTGCAGTATGTGAAGTGTTTCATTTCACTTACGAAGGGTATAAGCATTTTCATGGATGACCTTGAAGTAGTGTAGTCCAGTGATGAACCCAATGTGATGACTGAAGCCAACTCAGTGTTCTTTCCTCTGTAACCTGGTAAATCCATACACATTTACAAACATGTATATGTATACTACATGAAGATTACAGATGTAGTCCCTCTTTCCCCAAATGTGTAGCACTTTTCGCTTCTCAAGAAGCAGACAAAGTGAGCTTTGACCTAATATCATCATTTAGATATGAGGAGAAGTGCAACTTATAGTGCTTTTTGTTCAGTTTTTAAATATCTGAATTTGAAGATGAATTTATCTACTCCGACTTTAACTATGAGATTTAGTCATATTGACTCTCGAGGAGTTTTTTTGTTTTTAACAATAAATAAATCCTACTAGGAATCATTATGAAATTAATCCAAAGGTTATTTGACTAACTTTGGCAACCATTTTCTCCCATAATTAAGACTAGGAAGTACAGAAGTCGTAATAGATGAGAAGGCGTTATACCATCTTGTGAGAGCATTGCATACAGCAAGATACCTCCCATGGAATGTCCAATAGCAAGCAACTTTCCATCCTTTGGTCTGCTTTGGTTCCTTATGTAGTCCATCTACATAAGCAAAAACACAAAGGCTAACTAATGCACATCGAGTGCATAAATATGATAATCTTAGGAAAGCTCCTACAATATGATCCACCAGGAGATAAAGAACAATCTGTTCAAAAACTATGCCACGAGATGTCACCTCACCGCTATAGGCACATCTTCTTCCAAGTAATGATCGAAGTCCCAGTTATACTTCCCAATCAGATGAAGCTGTTTCCAGAAATCTCCCAGTGTAATAGAAAAGCGGTTTTGCAAACCAGTAAACTGAGTGATTGGTTGTTGACTTTCATCAATGATCTCTCCAAGTCTGTTACAGAAGTCCCTTAGTTGGCTAGTGATGGAAGAAACTTGTGCTGCGTCTCGTAAACCTGAAATTTTAATCCAAATATGAATGTGATGACCATGCATTCTCCTTTTCAAAAGTGTTTTACAGTTTCACCATTTCTCCCTGATTGATTTTGTATGCTAAGCAATAAGTTATCCATTGTTACTGACCTTCATCAGTTGAGCTAAGTTGCTCTTCAGATATACCCTCAAATTTTCTTGCCAAATTTGTCAAAATTTGCAAGTCATCAGATTGGACAGTATGCCCATTGATAGAAACATTATTTGCCTCATGAGTCACAGTTAAACCATTTGAATCTGTAGTACCTTGGCGAGGATCCTTTAGACTATTTCTTGCACTCAAGCCTGCTCCTCGAACTTCAAGAATCCAAGTATCAAATCCTTGCCCAGACATATGTCGTGCAAAAGATGACTGCAGAGTAACCAAAATTCTTGATTGAAAGTTAACTGATGTCTATGTAAAAGACAAAGACAGACCAGAGGAAAATCAGAATAAAGTTTTTCAATGAACAAATTCGTTCACACAGATATTTTTTGCTTGTGTCTTGAAATACAGATAGATGAAAGCAGTAAGATCAATCTAAGAAAGCAAACGGAAACAAACCATCACACCCTCAAGGTTAATGCATTTTGCAATTAGACAGGCAGAAAGTGTACAATATTGTGTATATATACAATAATCAAGTGTGCGAAACTATCTCCACAAGCATAGATGGTATGTTAATTTTCACACAGCTGTTAGACATTTAAATAAGTAGATGTTAATCATGGAACATCCATCACATTATTCAAGGTAAAAGAACAGTGGTGCCACTTTCAAGGTCTTCTGCACTAATTTGAGACACCAATTGAGAAAATGATGTTATAAGGATGTCCTAGAGATACCAAGACTACAAGAGCTGGAAGTTAGCATATTTCGTTAAGTGGATAGGTTAAAGCCAAAATTATAGTAGCAAGGTAATATTCTACGATTGCTCTACCCAATCAAAAGCTTTAAATATGTTAGACCAACTTCATTACATGGTGCTTATTAAAGAACACGTCTGGAAGTTGGTTCAAAAGACTGAGGATTTGAATATGTTCAAAGCTTGAACTGCACCACAAGAACTCAAACAACTTAGATGAATCTACAACCTTTGCCTGCCCAATAATTAACAACAACATTGGAAACATCAGGCCTCTAATCGTCTATTGGCTGTTAAGAACCAATGACTTACACATAAATTCTTATGCTGATACAAATTACAATTAAGGTTTAAGAAGACTAACAACCATTACATATATACAAACTCAATCAGCAAGAGGCACATTGATAGCTGGATGGAACGGAAGAAAAAGCAGAGACTTACACCAGGAGCAAGATCATAGCCAATGGCATTAGTGCCCACTCCAGACAATAATAACAGAGGATGATTCCTGCGGCTCAGCTGCACACAGATTTTCATAATTATATATGCATAATTTCTTTTCTGAATTTCTATATACAGGGAGAGAGAGAGTGTGTGTTTGATTCCAATGTAGAGAACCTGCGATGAAGGCAAGTAGCGCCATAGGGCGAGATTCCATTCATTGTTGGGAAGGGGAACGTAATGAAGCTCATCTGCCGTACAAACAGAGGGCTTAGGGGTCGTTCTACCATCACCGGCGCTAGCACTGATGTAGAGTCGTCTCAGCCGCTGCGGCGGACTACCGGCGGCGGAGAAAGAAAGAAGAGCAGCCGCCCAATGAATCGCCCAACGGAGATCCGATTGAGGAAACGCAATCATTTTAATAGGAATTAGACAGTATAATCATTAATGCCTAAGTTTTGAATTTCCAAATACCAAGTTTCCTTTCATGCCTTCATTTATTGTTGCATTCCAATTTTCAACGGGGGTATTATATGCATGCAACATATGTTACGTGTCCGGTTGAACTTTTTTTTTTTTTTAATAAATCAGTAGAAAATATATAAATTTTTTAGTACTTTCATTTTGAATAATTTTAAGATAAATTTAAATTAAATAAATACAATCAATGAATTCTATAACAGATTTTTAATTTATTTGTGACTAAGAAATAGCTATTGCTTGAAAAAAGAAAAGTGACTTATGGCGTACACAAATATTTGAATTCTTATCGAATTAGTGAACGAAAAAGAGACGCAATGGAGTAACATCAATCACCAACACAAAAATCTTCTCACTAGTGTAAGAAACACTGTCCAATTAGAAATTAAGTGGAGGACATAGATACAAAATTGCAAATCCAGAACTGCTGTCATATTCTAAAAAATTATGTCCATTCATGTTCAGTAAAATATCTCATTTGTATACAAAATTGAGAATTTTCTTTCAAGAGTGTTGATTGATAAGAAAGGAGGGGGACAAATTAATAAATATCTCAAATGAAGTTCGCAGATAAGATTTTAATCTCTGAATGTATAAATGCAAGCATGATTCAGAATTTCATCGACGAGTTTACAAGAGAAAGAAGGTGTTTAGCAATTTCAACAGATGCATTTGGCTTCGCAGTCTTGAGAGCTCTCTCAGACATCTCCGTCATCAATCTCTCATTATCTGCAAGAAACACCGTTACATAATGGAGGTTGCATCAGGAGAATCGATGCAATAATTTTTACAGAATTAGCAGAACTGACCAGAAGATCTAACATGATTTAGGAAACAAGTTAAACATGCATCTAGAGCAGCCAAAAGGGTCCAAAATAGAGGATGCTAAAGTGCAATATTGATTGGCAACTCCACTCCATACACAAAAAATTAACAAGTATAGGAAACCGTTAAACTAGGCCATGGTAAAAGAGTTATCCGTTTGAAGAAAATACAACTAGAACGAATAGAACACATCTACAACAAGACTCCTGGTTCTTTTTTTGAAATTTTGGTGTTCGGTATAACACTTCCTACATGCCATTCTATGCAAGGGGCTGTTATATGTCTATTTATGCAATCTAAACAAACGTTGGCCATTTACAAAAAAAAAAAGCTATGTACTACTGACATTGTTATCCAATCTAGTAGGATGTAGGTATGACATGGATATGTGAATTCCATAAGGAGATGATGAGCACAATATAATTTGTGAGAAGCACGCATATCCCTTAACTTCAGCAACTTAAAGGAACTAACCAATGCGTATGATCTCTTATTCGTTTATAGTGACACTTGTGAGACTAGCTCTATTGTTTATTTCACCTTTCTGTGAATTCTTGTTTATATGGAGATACTAAAGATAGGCATGTATAAAGACTTAAAAATCTACATATATGTCAACCAATAATGGTAACCTCCCCCTCCCTCTCTGTCTCTCTTTATGTCTCAGGTGTGTCAAAGATTCTGTGATTACTGATATGAGAGGACATCAGGAGAACGTCATACTTATTGCAGTCTGGTAAATGTAACTGCATTCTCTTTCAGCAGATTTCTAATATGTGAGGATAGCTTTAGAGATATTTCAGGCTACAAGACTAAAATTGCCATATCTCTTGTACTAAGTTCAATGAATATGAACTTAGCTGCAGTCGAACCAATTACTAACACCAGGTACATTTATAGCCATGATACCATGCTCTAACTCCAGCCCCTCTAGTTTTACATATTATAAGTGACATCATGGACATACAGAGTTTCACATTCAGAATCAAAATCATTGATATTTAGATCAAGACAAAACGAAAGGTAACAAAACCATGAAAGCACAATGATGACTAGATTGTCTTTTGACTAACTACAAATATAATCAGAATAATTCCTCACATACAAGACAGAATACCATACCTAAAATTTCTTCAATAGAACTTTTAAGAGTAAGAGAGTCAAGTTCATCTTCAGTTATAACCCTTGAACCAACCAAATCAGCCATTAGACAAGCATTGTGAAATTGATGTCCTTCAGCCACATTCGGCGAAGGTATCTGCAAGAATTTCAAGGAAAAGTTGTAAAGAAATGTTTTGCCAAGATTAATATAGTAATATTTCAAGGAACCTGAAGTTACAGAGTTATAAAAACAAGGAGGAAAAATAGGTGTATCTACATTAGGTAAACATGAATTTCTTTTCAATAATCAGTAGAAAAAAGAAGTTACACTTCCATTATGATCAGCTAAAATATGAATCAATTCGGTTAGCTGATGCAAATCCTAAAGGAAAGGAATATCAGCTGATCAAGTTAACAGTTACTTCCATATACTAGGCCATGATGAGCAGAAACATGCAAAAATGTTAGACAAAAGTTATCAGAACAAGGCCAAAATAAGTTTTGGACAGGCCCAAAGCTAGTCAAATTAAATGTCTATAAATATAATTGAAGTTGTACATCGTAGACAACGATCATCATCTACATTTTTCCTACATTCCATTATCACTTTCTTTAATCGTTTGTACATTCGTAAGTTTTCTTTTAGTTCATTCCAATCATCCAATATTTTCTTTGGCAACACTTAGTACCCTATAGAATGTGTTTACTTACCAGAATACTAGGTTTCCCAGCAGTTAAGATCTCAGTACAGATCATTGCTCCAGCTCTAGATACAACAAGGTCTGCAGCTGCATATGCTAAATCCATGGAGTGCAAGAACCTTCACCAAGTTAGGATCAAATCAGATTAAAACAGAGAAAAGGATATCTCTTTCTTAACGAAAACTTAGAAGCCTGAAATGCAAAATTTGCCATAAAGTAATACACAATTGTCTCGTCTAAATCAGGATATAAAACATCTGCAGTTAAAACGAAACAACACTCACGGGGTAATGTATAATCGGGGATGAAATTTCACGAGGCTCTCCATCTCATCATATGCTAAGACCCCGGTTTGCCATATCAAAAACAAGTCTTTCCGCTCTTTTAACATCTCAGAATACAAATGCAAAATGGCAACATTAAGCGCATTAGCACCCAATGAGCCTCCAAGAATCAACACCACCTTACCATCCCCCTTCCCTACCACCGCATTTGAAAAGAAATGACGTCTTCCCACGGCCTTAGACGCATATTGCCTCAAAGACAATCTCACTGGATTCCCGCACACCACGCATTTGTTCTTTTGCCAAAAACAATCAACACTAGAATTAAATGCAACAAACACATTATATGCAAATAAAGAAAGCACCCGATTAGCGATTCCGGGTACTGAATTCTGTTCTTGAATTGCAAGTTTAATGCCTCTGAGACTTGCAGCTAAGCAAATTGGAAATGAAACAAACCCCCCAGTTCCAATTACTATATGGGGTTTGAATTCTTGAAGTATTTGGGAACTTTTGATTAGGGATTTGACGAGAACAAAAGGGAGGACGAATAAGTTGTAGAGAGAGAAAAAGGGCCGGCCTAATGGTGCGGCGGGGATCGGTTCAAAGGAGTATCCTGCTGTTGGCACTGCAGTGCTTTCCATTCCAGTTTGAAGTCCAACAAAGAGAATTTGGGCATTTGGGTCAAGGACTTTGAGGTCATCAGCAATGGCAATCGCCGGATAAATATGACCACCGGTGCCCCCTGCAGCCAATATGATTCGAAGGGTGTCAGTTTCAGCAGCTGCTTCTCTGGATGCATTGGTGCTTTGGTTGTTGGGTTTGTTGAAAGAGAGACAGTTACTGATCTTGAGATTCCTGAAAGAATTTATACATATTAGATACAAAACAAAAGTTTTAGTTTATACATAAGAGAAATAGAGCCTTACCTAGATTGAAGTTGAATGGAGAGGGCCAAAGTTAAGGATTTGGGAACGGAGAATTGAGTTTTAAAGTACCGGCAGCTTGGGGAAGAGGGTGAATTAATGGCTGTTAACATGATTAACAAATAAATATGAAGAAAGCAGAATCAAGATTAAGAGGATACATTTGTCTGCTCAAAGATTGGAGCTTTACTAGATTCTGCCTCTACAGTAATGTTTTAAATTAGGTTGGTAGATGAATATAATCTTGAGTTCTTGCTTTATGTCCAATAATTAATGTTTTCACAACTCCCAACCTACTGTGCTAAATGTCCCATGCAGGTCTCTTTCAAATTATATATCTTAATCAGTGTGTTCTTTAAGTTTATTTATCTTCTATGTCATTTGATTTAAGAGGTGAACAATCTCCGTTGTTCGTTCATGGATCTGTCTTAGTAATCATCATTCAACGAGGATTCGAAGTCTGGAAGACAGACAATATGAATGAGGCACACAGGTAAGTGTAAATCTCCATTTTAACTTACTTATGTAGTGATATCTTCCAGTGGTACATGAATTTCTATAGGTGTTTGAACATGAATTGGTTGATATTGATGACATATGGTAATAAATTACATTAAGTAACTGTAGCCAAATGTACTACATGTTACATATTACACACCATATATATGTCATAGGTTAAGGGGTTAAATTTATGACCAAAAAAATTAGAGCTTGATTCAAAAAAATTGTGTAAATTTGTGGAAATAACTGAACTACGTGGGTATTTGCCAATGACCACCTAGAAATTTATTTAACAATGGCATTGTGACAGTGCAGCTGCCTTATTAACTAATGGTTTTTATGGTCATTGGGTTCTGTTCCATTTGAGTTTTTACATACAGCAAATTTTCTTACAGCCATACTTAACTTTGAACATGTCTTGACTGATAGAGAATTTCATCGCCATCTGTTTATGATACTAAAGACACTCATCTGTTGGAAATCATTTTATTTTATATTTCTTGATAACTGGTTAATGAATTTGCACATGCTCTTTGTTTTGACGGCATGTGAGTTTTAAGTAGAAAACTACGTGCTTGCAAAGCAGTATGCAGCATGTAAACAGTGAGCAATTAGTAGATATCATAATTATAATTCCATTTGATTATTATTCATATGAGTTTCATTTCTGACAATTCTGTTCTTATTTAAGTGAAAAAATCAGAGGGTTTTTCCCTTTTTCAAGGAAGGGGTGTCAGACAGCCCATGTTACATGGAATAGCAACTATAGTCAGTAGTAGTATGAGATATAATAAGCCAGCTAGCTGCATTTGTAAGTGGCACACCTATTTTACAACTCTCAATCTGATAGCCAATTCGAAGTCAAAATTATATTATTGATTGAACATCCTATCGGAACTCCACATTCAGAGAACATGATTCGGTTGACTTACCTGGTAGTGTTGGTGCTGCAGTATGTTAGATCTGCTAGCCAATTGAGCTAATCATGATTATTTATCTGATAAGCTGAAACATAAACATTGCTGAATGTAAAAGGAAAAAGATGATGATCTATTTAAAAATTTTGTTTGGTTCATCTGATTCGTGTAGCTAGAACTGAATCATGAAAGAAGGTTTAGTTTTAATGGAAGGCAATAGGCAATTCAGCTTGTTTTTGTATTAACTATTTCTCTGGTCTTTTGCATGTTAAGGATTTATGATTTGTGTTGCTAGTTATAGAAATCATCCTATTCCTTTTTTCTTACGCTTGTTAATAACACTTCACTTGAATTTTGAATTGAAGTGCCTATAGCAATTCTTTTGGTCTCTATAAGTTCAGGAAGGGTTGAATTCTGACTTGATTGAACTAGAGTTTGTTGTGTCGTCCCATTGGACTGAGCTTCGTGGTTTTCTTAGCCATAAATGACACATTTCTGAATAACGCACTATCAAACAACTTCAGTAAGCTTCAACATATTATGTAGCTCAACATGATGCAGATATCAAGAACGTGTTACCTGAGGAAACCAATTCTTCTCCTTCTTAACATAATCCAGAGAAGCATAAATGAAATGAATGTTGTTGACCAAAGAATTAGTCTATAGGTTTTTTATTATCCAATACCAGTTATGTTAAGACAATATATGACCAAAGGTGGAGCAATAACTACATGGAAAGCAATTACAACATTGTTCTTCATTTCACCTTATGACACCACATGCAAGTATGTTCTTAGCCCTATCAAAGCAGCAGCATGTTGTAGGATGAAGAATACCATGATACCCTTATTCTCTGCCATAATATACTCCATACTGTAAAAAAAATAAAAATTACACTTGATATCAAATCTTTAAACGGCTTGGTTTTATTTATAGAGGCTATGAAGTTCTGTTCTGAGTTGTGGTATTCTCCGCAGCTAGCTGTGCTGTAGCCTGTGATAGTAAAACTGCAGTGTTAGGGGTCATAGTTTGGTACTGAGAAGGAAGTGTTGGAGCTGTTTGTTGCGCATAAAACACCTGGTCATGCACAGGATGAGAATATTCATAGCCGTAATTAGCAGCGCCATTAGGAACAGTAGCCATTTGCTGTGATGGAGGAGGAACCTGGGATAGGCCGTAATACTGTTGATGATATTGACTTGAAGGAACTTGAACTACTGTTTGATTTGCTGGGGTAGCTGTTATGTATACATTGGCAGGCATTTCAGGCTTAGAGGACTGGATTGTCCTTGCTGGATAAATAGGTGGGAGAGCTTCTTTAAACGCTGCTGAGGATGAAACTGTTGTTGGATTTGGCGGTGTTTGCTGCTGGTTCGAAGCTACAGCACTAGCATCAGCTATATTAGATTGCACTGTCAAATTATACTGTTGAGTCTGAGGTACTGGCACATAATACATTTGATACTGCTGATCCATTTGTTGATGAAGTGGTTGCTGGGTTGGGGGTGCATACATTTGATAGTAAGACGGGACTGCCATTGGACCTGTTGCAGTATGTTGGATGTAATGCGCATTGGCAGGAATGAACTGCTGCTGCTGCTGCTGATTTTGCTGTGGAACTTGCATAACTACAGAATCTTGAACTTGCTGCATCTGAATTTGAGAGTTATAGTCCATAACAGCTGGATGCATTCTGGTCTCGCGACCTGTTGCTGGAGGTGCATCTTGGTAAACCGTGTGTTTCGAGAAGGATGTACCTGATGCGATGCTGCTATCACTGGAAAACATCCAAAATATTTTAGTTGATGAAAGTAAAAAGTTTTTGATGATTTGAATCTCAAGTACGATAAAACATGCTAAAAGTGAAGACTAAAGAGCAATAATTACCTTCAAGTCCTGTTATCTCTTTGTGGTTACTAGTTCTTTTCGTTGTTTAGATCTAAATAATATATCTAAAGCTATTATTTTAGATGCCAAAACTCTTAAATAAGAGCATAGGTCCTACAGTGGAATCTTGAGTATAAAATTTTGAAGAGTTGTATGATAATTACTGAGGTGAGGTTTGTGTTTCTTACATGTCATGCTATTTTTGATTGATCTTGGACATAGTGATATGACGTTAGACGAACACAGAAGTGAATCATACCTTGCTACAGAATCAGGTGATTGCAAGTTGTAACCTCCAGCATGCTTTGAATCAGGTGATGGCAAGCTATAACCATCTCCAACTTTCCGCTGAATAGGCTGTAAAGGCAATGGAGGCTTTCGGCGTCCAGATGGTGCACCATGATCTGATTTCTCATCATCTGAGATAACCCGGCCATGATGTTCCCCTGTAGTTGGTGCAGCGTTCACCAAGGTAGCTGATGACATAACGGCTGCACCACCAATTACAGTAGGAAGAGGTGGCGTTGCAGCTTGTGCAGCCAAATGAAGGTAACCATCATCCAGATTTTGTGCATTTGAAGCTACATTCATGTGTGAAAACTGCTCATCTAACCCGAGCATCTGATCATGGAATCTTGCATTCATTTGACCATTTTCAGCTCTAACCTTAATTTGAGGCAAATTTGGCATCGATGGGGATGAAACGCTTGATTCAAATGATGAGGTTGTTTCAACCATTGGTGAATCAGGCATAGTGGATTGCACTTCTTGGATTACATTCTTCTCCATTTGCCTATTGTTTGCAGCCATTGACTCATTCTGAGCATGATCCAAGTTTACACCAGAATCACTTTTGGGAATCCTTTCAAGCTCCAGAAAATTACCCTCTGCAGCTGAATCAGAAAGTCCTCTAGAAAGCAAGCTAGCATTGTTAAGAGCATCAACAAACCACGTTTCGGATTTAGAATCAGCAAGGAGGCAACCCATAGAGGCTGCAGTTTCAGGTTTAGCAAGAAAAAGGAACAAACGAAGACGAGATGGTTTCAAAGGGGAAGCTGACATTGCACGATCATATTCTTCAATCATGTTATCCAAGTCTTCATCAGTTGTGACGGATACAAGGGAATCAAGTTCTTCACTAGGGAGCTGATACTTTAGGGAAAATCCGCGCCCATTGAGAAGAGTATGGGAAAGGCGATATTGAAGATCAGCTAGGGAGGATTGACGCTCAGCAACCACAATGCGCGTGTCACCACCAACATAGCAGAGGGACTTATCGTGGGGACGAGGAATAATGTGACCACCATAGCTGCATATGAGGCGGAGTTTGGCACCGGGGACTAGTGCCAACGACTCCTGATCCCATGTATCATTTTGCCGGGAACGCGGTGAAGAGCTGGCAGAATCTGAATAGTTTTGTTGGGCAATGGTAACTATTGGAGTGGCAGTGATATGGGATGGAATAGGTGGAGGATCCATTGAGTTCAGATGGAAAATGGCCTAATGAGAACTCTACTGCTGAAGGCTTATTTTGGGGAGAATAGTGTATAACAATAGGAGTAATTTAAAATTGTTGTAGTATTTATCATATATATATCATCAAAGGTTACAGCTAGCATATAAACAGAGAGAGGGAAACAGAGTTCAAAAACTTACTGGCAACAGCTAATAAGTGAATGGAGACATGCATTTATCAATGGAACTTTATTTGGTGTCCATGATAAGTAGTAAATATAGTACTACTTATAATATTTGACACTATTATTTTTTCCAAAGAGTCTATTGAGAGAATGAATTGTTGTCATCATGACTCATGTTAGTTTCGTATAATCCTCGACTCGTGAACTAGCTTTTGAGAATAATCTATTTTTTCTTCAAAGCATAGTACGAGCACATTTCTGATGGAATTAATTTATTTAAAATGTGTGTTTTTCTTGTATAATTATATGCAGTATTATAATTAAACCCACATATTGTGGTTGTCAAACACTCCATAAGTCCGTTATTGCCTCATGAACAGTCCTCAACTTAATGAACTAGTAATTTTTTGTGAGGAGTTAAATCCAAATTAAGATTCATTTTAATTCTTTACAAAATATTTTATAAGAATTTGAATTTCTAAAGTATAACAAAATGTTTCTTATAACACACTTAATGCATGTTAATACAATTTCAAAAGATTCAAGAATTTAATATTTGAATTCACTCTAAAATTTAAAGAATTGATCTTTGTACTGCATTATTCTCTTCAGGACCAACAACATATTTTAATATATATATATATATATATATTATGGAGAGAGTTGAAGGATCACATGGGGGATTTTATCGAAGAAACCAAAAGTGAGCTAATACTTGGGGAAATCCACGTGTGGTAGGACAACATTCAGGCTATTTGCCACATGAGATGTTACCGTGGATTGGAGTTTGCGTTTCCACCTTTTTTGATTTTCAAACCCAATGGCTCATATTTTGGAGCTCGATCAATTTAGATTTATTTGTATTGAGAAGTTCTGCTTCAAATTAAGAGTGAGACGTTATTTATCAAAGATGATATTATTCTTCATGGACTCAAAATTTCAAATTTGAAATCTCTTTTATAGATGAAGGGGTATTTTATAGAATCGAACTCATGAATTAAATCGAAGTTTATGAGTTTCTATCGCAATTATACTTACATGCAGAGCGACACGAGTATTTACTTCTTCATATTTTGAACCGTCTTATCGATCTCTTTTGTTTTTTCGGTGGCGCAATGCATGCATGAGAAGTAGTGAGGGTAGTGGCGGATATTAAAAGCAATCCAAGTTTCCATAAAAACTTTAGCTTAATTTGTGTTTCCTTAAGATTTGCGAAGTTTGTACTCTCCGTGTGGAAACCCAATGGCATTGGCATGAAGATCAAAAAGACAAGAAAAATAGTTTGTTTGTTTTTTCACAAAAGTAAAAAGATTTTAAGCATTAGTTTCTTAAAAGAGACTAAATTATGATAACAAAAAATCATTCAGGTGTAAATAAATTTTATCGCATTTTTCATTATTGAGTTTAATGAAGTTTGAATAATCACATATTCAATCATGAACTCGTAGGTTAAAATATAATACTTTGCGATCAAATCTTATATATATATATATATATGTTAATAAAAAATAGTCTAGAATAAGGAAAAGAGTGATTATAGTGTGGGTTGGACTTTGGACTTAGATGATATTGATAAATGACAAGAGCAATTTAAACTTGATACATAGTTTAATTATGTGCATGATATATGAATCTTCCCTAATAACGATTACCATGGCGGAGCCACATGTAGTTGTGGGGTGTCGGTCGACACCCCTTTGTTGAAAAATTACATTGTGTAGCTAGAATTAAAATATTTTTTATGTATATATATTACATATTGACACTCCTTGACTTCTCTAAGCGATTTTACTTCTTTATATTTTTGACACCCCTTAGTCGAAGTGCTGGCTCCACGACGGAAACCAATGTCCCATTTAATATCGGATAATACTTGATGGGTACTAAAAGAATTAACTTAAATGTTACACACGCAAAAAAAGGGGGAAAAAAAGTATTACCTATTGAACTTAATTAAATCAAAAAGTATTTTTATAAATGTCAAATTCACGTGCATGTCGACTTGATCAACCAAAGCGTAGTGAACTATGTCACATCTACGTTACCTAAAGCTAAAACTAAGTTCATGCATAATCAGCAACGGATAAACATTAAAAAAAAAAAGTTATTGTCGCATAAAGTAATAACTTATCGAGAGTCAATTAAATTAATTTACGGAGTTAAATTGATTTATATTAATTTAATATCAAACTTTAGATATTTAATTACTATATGAGAAACACTATAAATTATATCTTCTTCTAATATCAGTATGATAAAATTAAAAATACATCTTAAAATATTGATTAAAATTTATATAATTCGACTCTAAAATAAGAAAATGTGAAAAATAATTTGGGAAGGAGGGAGTAGTTTCGGACAAATAATTAAGAAATACAGTTCATCTACTAGCTCGGAATTGACTTCAATGTTTTTACTTACAAATTTCCACATTTGTTTTCCTTTTCCTGTTGGTTGGAGCTCAATCAAGATTAAATAGAGCGATATGATCAACTATTCATATAGTTAATTTTAATTTATTTGAGATTGAGACGTTGTTACTTCATTTTTCGAGACTCTTAACTCAACTCAAACAGGTGAGACTTCTGATTTATTTCAACAAAAAAGTGACACAAACCAAGATAATTAGTAGACAGTAGTAGTAGTGCTTTTTGTGGATTAAATTTTTTTAAAATAATTCAAATTCTTTTAGTAACTGTTACAACACTCATATAACATAAATAATTTAGGTATTGACTAAAGTATTACTCAAGCAAGGTGCAAATCAAACTCTACTTTTTATTTATTTAACAGAAGTAAGTATGTATTATGGCACATATTCCTAACAAATAACTTTTAGTTTTATTTTCCTGTTTTTTCTACACATCTTCAAATTGAAGCTATGTGTACACTTAAGAGGTTTTGTTTTTTAAAAAAATTGTCCACTTTGATGAGTGGATGCAATTTCATAAATAACTCAAAATATTTACAAAAAGCAATAACCTACTTGCGCCCGGAGGAAAAGCCAGTCAAAAACAACTTATCTCTCTCAAGCTACATCAAAACTAAAAAATACATGTTTCTATTCATATAAAGGTTATATCTATGGTAATGCCTTTTTTCCCCTAAGGCATTACCTATTGAACTTGAAGTCAATTTTTTTAATGCAGGCATTATGCGTGATTCGTGGGACTTTTTCGAAATTATTGTATCTATCATTAATTAAATTGAGAGTCATATTTGAATAATTATTTAATAGTTATGAGAGATATAGAAATCGTGATCTGAATAGTTGTTCGAATTATAATTACGTTATGTAATTAGTCAAACATTAACTAAGAAACCTCATTATGTTTCTAATCTTAGCTATTTATGAAATATTCCCTAACCAGTTTCCTCCTATGGGCCTCCAAATGTTGCAAGTCCATAACATCCCTTGTGGGCCGTGGATTTGCTTCTCATAGCCCATTTAATTACTTTTGGGTTTGGGACCTACTTTTGTAAGATTCCTTTTGTTATTATTGTAGGGGAATTTGATGGATTAGTATGGGGTCATTCACACAAATATTCATATTTTAGGCTGATTTTTTTTTTCTTTAAATTTAATGGTCTTTAATTTTTATCATTCAACATTTTAAGTAAATAAAAAGTCGGTCGAAAATAGTTGACACCAAAAAAATAAAATTGTTTCACATAAGTTTATATTTCCATATCATAACATACACAAGTTATGCCTTACAATACATAACTCATGCTGCTTAATTTCTACATAGCTTATGCCGATGGAGGCAAAAGCTCAGCTTAAAACCCACAAATTATGTCGTAGAAGACACAATTTAATTTCTATAAAACTTATGTCGAGCAAAGCAACATTTCAGTTTCAAAACCCACAAGTTATGTCGTAATAAACACAACTAATTCCTACCGAACTAAAACTAAGCATGATGAAAGTTTTCTCAACTTATGTCAACTACATAGTTTATGCCGGATAACTTAAATCTTACAAAATTTACACCGTAATAAGCATAACTTTTTCAAATTTTCATTAAATGAACAAAAAAAATTAAAATTAAAGACCGTTATACTTTTGACGGGAAAAAATAAATTACTCCAAAATAGGGATAATCCCGTCAAGAAATTCATTATTGTGAAAGAACTTTTCTCTAATTATTTTTGGGTTGAAGTTGCATGAATTACTCTTAAAATTGACTAATCTTCAACTTTTTACGTCCAAAAGCGCGAGTGAACTTATGCCCCAATCAAACATAAATTCTTTTGAAATTAAGTCATGCGAGATCTAACTTAAAAACTATTATGATACGGAAATCTATATTTATAACGCATATTTTTCTAATTATAAGGTCTATAAACTAAAGACCAACACAAATAAGTGCCAATGACCCCCTTTTTTGTTGGTCATTTATCTCTATAGCAAGTAGCAACTTTTTTTGGCAAAAGAAGTGGAGAGTAACTTGAAATGTGGCAAACCCTATTTCAGAATAGAAACCAATCATTTTAGAACATAAAAATAATGTACCAAAGTAAAAAGAGACTATTAGTCAACATCCAAATCCATTAAAAAAAGAAAGTGAGGATTGTTCTCCCAAGAAACCATTTACGTGTTATAAATCAAATCACAAGAATATATGAATAAATATTAAAAGAAGAAGAAAGAAAGAATTGGAGTTCCAAGTGATTTGTCTCGTGGGTTCTAGGCGTAGCCAGAAATTTCATAAAGGGTGCTGAATTTATAAGTATTTTTTTTTTCATTTTGAAAAATGGATGAATCAATAATTTTAAAATAAAATAAAATGTAAGATTGGTAATTGACTTTGTTGTAAGGGTGTGCAAACTCTAATATAACCATATCAAGTGACATTTTCTTTTTATTTATATACACAATATAATTTTGCTAAGAAAGTTGTTCACCTGACCACACTCAGAATAACATAGCTCCACCCCTTGTCCTATCTTGAATTAAACAAAACCTAAGTAAGTGGCCCAACATAATTTATGTATAATATACATATTTATAAATAAAAATATCACATACATAGTAAGTGTATAAATTTTATATATTTTGATTATATTCATAAATAAACTATACATATAGCTAAATTTCAGCCCAAGATACTTTTCATAAGCCCAAATATATTCCTGAATGCGACCCGGCTGCTGCGTCCGGTTCTTTTAAAATATTTCATTTTTATCATGTACATTATTATTTATTTATTTTGTAATGACAATTGACAACTTTAATTTTCAACATCTACTTCAAGGACTCTTTTTTCATTCAACCAACTACTTGCCAAAATGCACAAAGTTGGGTGTCAAATGATATGCTAACAAGATAAAAAGAGTTTTAAGTTCTATGAACCATTGAGGTAACAAATATTCTGAAAAAGTAATAATTGTAGGTAATTGTATTAATTAATAATCTAAAATAGTGATATTTTTTTGGTTTTCAATTTTTTTATTTTAAAAAGATTATCTTTTTTTTTTTTTTTGGGTCAATTTTTTAATTTTAATTTTTTCATGTGGCATGTTTCAGACCACGTAATTGAACGACATGTTGATATAAAAGGTGAAGTGAAATCAATGATGAGAGCGTAGTTTTGATGCAAATGTGGAATCGAATAAAAGAGTAGTATTAGAAGACTGGTCAAATTTTTATGATTGGACAACACAAATATGATATGCTTGGACAAGTTACCATTTGAAGACGTAGCTGATTCCTATAAATAATCTTGGGTCTTGGTCAAAAATCATAATCATACTATACTGATTCAAAAAAGAAAAAAATATCTCAATTTCTTCAAAATATTTTCAAATTTCTTCGTTTTGCTTTAATTTTAACTTTTTAATTTCAAACTTTCCACCTTACAATGTTTAAAATAACAAGTTAAAAACCGTCTTAGTAGTACATTCACATCATTTTAATTTAATTATTTTTTTCTTAAATTTTGTGTCAAATAAAAAACTAAACAAATAATTAAAACGGAAGGAGTATCTTGCATCATGTTGAGAAAGACTTTCATTAGCTCTAATATAATAGTATCAATGATCCTTATTTTGAGAAGTTATCGATCTGTACTATGCATTACGTTTTTTTTTTGGAAAATAGGAAATATTATATTAACCTCAGCAAATATACATTGTTTCGGAATGGACCCGGAACATATATAGTTAAGGGCCTATGCATTAATTTTTCTAACAAAAGTAGTTCCTAGAATGTCTGCTAGGGGAACTTCCAAGATGTTTGTTCCTTCCAAAAATGGCCGCCTTGCTCCCTCATTTGCCAACGCATCTACCACCTACGTTCGAGTTAATATCTCAAAAGATCACTTAATCTTAAAAAATTATCTAGTAAAGTCATTAAACTTTGTTTTGTATCAATAAAATCATTCAATTTAGATCTTTGTATTAATAAAATCACTTGACTAAATTTATCATTACGAACCAATTTGATAATTATTTTTTTTATCGCTGAATAATAACAATGACTTATTGCGATCTCGTGAAGGTATAGAAATGGTTTTTGAAAAATTCTCTGTTCGCAAGGATAAAAATATCTAAATTCAGTCATATGTTTGATAAGATACTTATAGTATATTATGATTAGAAGACGAAATTACGCAGATAAAATAATGAACAAGAATCTCAAACTAGACCAAAGTACAGTAGTAAGATTTATAAGCAGTGGATAACTGAACGTCTGAAGCTACAAAGCTAAGAAAACTGCGCTAAAAAGACAAAAATAATAAACTGAAACATCCAACTCTAATAT
The DNA here is from genome assembly GCA_029582245.1 of Solanum etuberosum. Lineage (NCBI taxonomy): Eukaryota > Viridiplantae > Streptophyta > Magnoliopsida > Solanales > Solanaceae > Solanum > Solanum etuberosum. The sequence continues at coordinate 127,881 of JAJONR010001679.1, forward strand.
TTACTAAATTTTGTAATGTCAAATTTTTTTAAAGAGTATTTGTTTCATTAATTAAGTTTGCTCGTAGAAATTTATTAATGAGTTTTCTTTAATTCTATTTATTTATGGAGTTCATGTTTATATCTATGACATCAAAAAATACTAATTTATTTTGTCATGTCAATTTATATTTTTAATGATAAAGTTAGTTGACTGATTTTATTAATACAAATGTCTAAGTTGAGTGATATTATTGATACAAAACAAAGTTTAATGATTTTACTAGATAAATTTTTAAAGTTGAGGGACCTTTTGAGATATTAACTCCACTACGTTGAGTATTAATAATGGTGAAACCAAAATAAAAGAATAATATTAAAGTTATTTCTTAGAAAAAATACCAAATTATAATGTAATATGAATTAATTAGTTTAAGAAATTGTCATGTCAATAAAGATTTAACTAAAAAGTCAAATGATATCAAACAGCAATATATAACAACATTAGGTGTAAAAGTTGTGTGGGTTCCCATTTAGATAGTGTCTTGAAATCCATTTGGATCATAATATTGCTGTAGAAACAGATTACTCCAATTATTTTGATTTCTTAGAATCTAATGAATGATTGTACGAAAAAGATTTTTTTTAAAAAGGAGTAGACAATTGAACAGAATATATTGGGATATTATTGTTATTGTAATGACTAATGGACATCTCTATGATTTAAAAGACTTTCTGGATTGAATATGAAAATTTCGATTTAAATTTTTGATTTTTAAACTCAAGTAATCAATATCCAAAGTCAATATAAGTAAGTTCTGCCAATTGATTTTATGAAGTATGATTTTAGATTAATCAATTTAATTAGTTATTTTGGGTTTTTGTTTTTGAGGTTACAAGTCAAACAATATTGGAACTATTATATTGTTAAGGAAATTCCTTATCTAATAAACAAAATATTAATCTCCACACATCCCAACCAAACATTAGTCTATGCCACCAACAAAAGAAAAACCTAAAATTTTCATGTGGATAATATTAATTGGCTCTTCTAAATCCAAGAGCAAGCGACCCCTTAAATAGTGATTAATTAGACTGCAGCAAAATAGTCCCATGTCTTTTCCATTGTTCATTAGGATTAATATGTGTGACTTGATGTTTAAAAGTAAGAATTAACATGATTGTCATTCGTAAATTCTATTTACCAATCATTACTTTCTCCATTTTAATTTATATATCTTAATTAGACTGAACACTTGAAGAAAATAAAGGATACACCTTTGAAATCAATTATGCTTAAGGAATCACTTATTGCATCCATAATTCTTCACAATTTTTATGGTGTAGTTCAAAAAGACAACACTGAAACTTTTGGATGCATTAAAAAAAATTAGAGATGCGTTTTAATTAAATTTAAATTTTAACAAAAACAAAACTCAATGGAATCATATTTCACTAAACTGTCTTAGATATATTTGTATTTATAAAGAATTAACAATTTATAATATTAATGAGACCGTATTTATTTATATATAAGTTTCTTCTGAAAATATATTATCTTATTATTTTATCGAAATAGATGATTTTTTCCATTGGCCCAAGTCTGGACCGGAAGAAAATATTATCTTAAAGAGATTTTAATTTATCGAGTACTAATTTATTGAAATTTTACTGTATAACAAATAAAATAAACCAGAGAAGTATTTATTACTCTCCATTTTTTTTTAATTATCATAATTTCCTTTTTGAGAGTCAAACAATATGAATTTTTGCTAATATTTTAAGATGTATTTTTTTAATCATATTAATATGAAAAAAGTTGCAACTTATACTCCGTACTTTCCGTATAGTTTTTGAATATCTAAAATTTTATTTTAAAATGTTATCTAATTTACGCACTATAACAATTAAAAAGGAACGGAGGGTAGTTGTTGCACGGTCCATATCCCAACACGACTTACATACATAGTTACAAGGAAATTAAAATTGAATCAGATTCTTATATACCCATTGTGCTTCTATGCTGGAATTTATCATTATACCCATATCAGACGGCCATTCAATATATACTAGAACATCAACTTTCTTTTATCGTGAATCAATCCATATTTTATATAGGCGGAATGGTCTGAAAAACTCTTGTACTTGACTCCATTTGTATGTTGGACATTTATACTTACGACTTTATCAACTGGACCCTTGAATTCGTCGAAACACAATATATTAAACACCTCTGACTGAACACATGTAGTATTAATATTGCCGACTTGGAATGATGCGTGATTCCACGCGTTTTAAAGCATGTATAATAATTATATGCAAAAAAAAATTAAATTTTAAAAAAAAAATAAATAAAAACACCAAAAAAAAACAAAAAACAAAGAAGGGAAGTCATCTTCTTCAAAGCAGCCTGTCGCTACTCCCCCCCCCCCCTACCCCACCCCAACCAAATTTCTTAAACCCATTCCACTTCTTTCCTTCTTTCTTTGGATTCATCCACCATTTCCCTTCTTCTTCTTAATTAACACCCCCGCACACTGTCCCACACCTAAATATTTTCTCAAAATTCATTCTTTTTGCTGCAAATCAACGTCCCTCCTAGTTCTTTTCGTTTTGTCATATTTCTTCTTTCAAAATCTCGATTTCGTATGTAATCTTTGGTGATTTGTTTTGACCAGGCTTATGTGGCATTTGTTTTGCTGAGTAAGTTATGGAGCGTGCTGTCACACGTATAAAAGCAAGTGGAAGCAATGAATTTGCTTTAAAAATATTAAATAATAAAAAGAAAAAGAAAACGTCCCCAACCCCACCCTTTTCTTGAAGGCAGAGAACTAGATGCAAATGTTTTTACAACCATCTTCCTGCGGATCTGACAATGGTTGCCGGATCTTGCTTGATTTCTCATGATCGTAATCATCTTTCTGCAGATCTAACAATGCGTTGAGATTTATTTTTGACTATACGTACTTTTCTTTTTTCTTCTACGAAGACCCCAAAAATGCCCCAATCTATTTTCGCAAAGTTGTTCTATTTCTGTTTAATTTCTTCAAAAAAGTGGTGTCTCCTTTTTGTCTGAAAAAAAAAAAAAATGAAGAAGAAAAGAACAGGGGATATGGAGATGGTGTTGACAGTTATTGTGGGTTAGGGGAGGTGGAGGAAAGGTGAGAGAAACAATAACTTTATTTTATTTGGTAAATAGGAAAATTTGTTGATTTTGTGTTTTATTTAACATTTTTATTAATAATTAAAAAACAGTTATGAAGATAATTATGACATGACATTAATATATATGACATGTCATTTATGTAAGGGAGAGTGGGCTACACATAGTTGAAGGGATTTAAAAGTCTCATTTTAATTGAGTTTAAGAGTTCAGATGACAAAAAGGTAAGTAAAAGGGTTCACAATACAAACTGATACAAATACAAGGGTCTATCAGACCATTTTGTCAACATATTGTGTTTCAGTGAGTTTAAGGGTTTAGTTCACAAAATCATAAGTATAAGGACCCAACTTACAAATCGAGCCAAGTATAAGGGCCTACCAGGTCATTCCGCTTTTTATATATCTAAAAGAAGACCAAACGTACAGACATATAACCAACTCTGATCATATTCCAATATTCTTCACCCACACAAAATTAAAGCTTTAAATATCCCGGGCCATACCTACCTCTTTCTTGTATACTATTTTTCTGCATCAACAACATATATAGCCCCACAGTGGGATCAAAGATGGTTAATGAATTAAGCTGAGGGGTTTTGACAAGTATTTATCATTTGTCACACTGCTGAGAAAAAAAGTTTTGGTTGGATGGAGAAAGGTATGTGCTCATAGAATTCTTCTCTTCTTGTTTTCTTGCAACTTGTATTGCCACTTAATGATTCGTACAAATTTTTTACTAAAGGGGTTCGAACTATAAAAATGTTGTACCTTAAATTTAAACATACTAAATCACTAAGTCTAACATAATAATCTTATATACGGTGTAATTTTTTTATGTAGGGGGTTTGGGTGAGAACCCTTGCCCCTCCTTGGTCCACCCCTGGCTCCATTAAAATGTCAACAATTCTTTATAATATAAATAAAGGGAAAAAAAGAAGAAAAAAAAAGTGGGCGCAAATATTTGACAATTCGTTATGATGGGAGTTTAGATATTTATCTCACAAAAATGTGTCTATATTCATCCATCTGAACACTAGGACCATATCATGGACAGGCAATGAGGCCATGATAACTATTTAATACTTGCTATTTATCAGATTACTTTATTACCCTTTCTTCAAAGAATATAATCAAAGGACATTTTAAACTTTGCAAAGTAGGAATTAATATCACAATTTTATAAGGTGTACGTAATCCGCGGCAGAGGCCGAGCACTAGCTCTTTCAAGACATCTGAAACCCATTGATCAAGGGGTTTGAAACCGTTGGGCTACAACAACCCATTGTGTCAAGAATGTTCAAAATATGTTATTTAATCACTTTGTGTATCATTTTACTTGTATATATGATATTTTTTTCCAACGAAGGATATCCAATTAGACACCCCAACATGCACATGGCTCCGCCTACGTTATAGCTTCTTGAATATAGTTTCGTGACACCCCTAATAGAAGGCAAAGTGATTAAGCTAGCTACGATACATTAAAATTTAGGCAAATCTTATATCGGAAAGAAAAATAAAGAGCGATATATAAAATAGTTTTATATAGTTTTGATACTTTATTTTTGCATTTTTAGTCACAAGTGGATTAGTCATTCTATATGTTGGCGGCATTAAATAATATATTAATTGGTATATTGAGTTATATGAGGATTAAATTACAAATCAAATATCAAACAAAATTATATACAATTGACTATTTTTCTTAGACATCATAATAAGTGACCCCATATAGTATGATTGTGGGGAATACACTTGTACCGTCCCCAATACTAATTGACTATTTTTCTTAGACATCATAATAAGTGACCCCATATAGTATGATTGTGGGGAATACACTTGTACCGTCCCCAATACTAATGTATGTGACATCTCTCCAACAAAGGAAAGACTGACGAAAATAATTAATTAATCAAGGTGAAATATTGACCGTATAAATATGAGACACCTGGATCTAACTCAACCCCAAAAGCTAGCTCATGCGAAAAAGTTTGTCCAAGTCCATATAAGGAGACCAATTTCCCATCCTTTTACCGATGTGGGACTTCTTAACAAACAGACTAATAATCTTTCGAAAAAGGATACTTATGGTACCTTAAACTATACTCGCATCAAATTATAGAGAGAAAATATGTGTTATATGACGAAACAAGGAAAGTTCATATGCTACACACTCTTAGACCACTTACGAACTCTAATTTTGTACTCAAAAAACAAATTTGTGTGATCGATCTGTTGGGACAAAGAAAACAATTTATGAGAAATGATATGCAACTATCCAAACATACTTTTCCGGAGAAACTTTTGACCAAAAATATTTAAAATAAACAGATTTTGAAAATTTAATCAAACAAGTTATTATAATGACTGCGGAAATGTTTTTTAACTAAAATTTTACAACCATCAATATGCCATAATAATTATGTGATTTATAAATCTTTTGAAACTAGTTATCTTAAATAAATATATCATAACAGTAATATGATTATAAGAACTTATCATTAAAAGCAATATTAAAAATTTAATCTAAATTTTTTAATTTAAAAAAGAAATTATTCCTTATTAAATCAACTAAAACGAAAATAAGTTCTCATGTAATTGACTCCGCAGAAAAATGAGGAAAATAATCTTAGGGATGTATTCAAGACTTCTTCAGTACGTTGGAAATCATTCTAGAAAATATTTTTCAATTTTTTCTCCATCTTCGGCTGATCAAAATTTTAGAAAACTATTTTCTAGAAGGAAACAAGAGGAAAATAAAACAAGTTCCTTGCAAAACAGAAAAAATAACGTCTCTAGCCAATTCGAAAAAAAAGTTGCACAAACAACATTCAAGTGGGTGAAAAAAAAGGTATAATACATAAATATAAATATTAACTTGGCTTCAACTGGCAACTATGACCTTTAACTTTGTGTGTGTACAAATAGATATTTAAACTTGTATAAAATTAAACAAATAGACACATTCGTCCTACATGGCACCCTACATGTAAATTTTGTGTCCTACATGCCATGTAAAACACGTGTGTCTACTTGTTCAATTTTATGTAAGTTTAAGTGCTAAAAGGACATAGTTGCCCACTGAACCCAAGTTAAGAGTCATGTTTATGTATTAAGCAAAAAAAAAAAAAAACCCAGTGATTCTACCCTCCCCACCATATCTTCACCCACACTCCACTAGCCCCATCCCACCACCCCACACCTTCTACACCGACTTCTATCTCTCATGGTATTTTATTTTATTTTATTTTAAAAAAAGAAAAAAGTAAGAAATCATTTATTTTTTTAAAAATATTTTCCACTATTTAAAAAAAGTATTACACACCCTTGAGAGTAATTTTTTCTAAGACGTGTTGCTTTTTTCACTTTTTAAAAAATAAATAATTGGATGTGAATCAATCAGTAAATATACCTGGTTTCTAAATAAGATAATTTGATAACCTGTTGTTAATCCGCCCTAATTCAGTGTAATTCCTGACGGATTTTTGTAAGGTTTTGAGTAAGCCTAATTTAGATTAGGGAAAAATCAAACTCGATAACCAATCAACTAAGCTACTAAGCTACTAAGAATCCCCAATAAGCCCTTGACCCTGTAGAGAAACAGAATTTAGGGTTATTCAGTGACTGTGCATTTACAGTGAAAACGTCTTTATAACAATAGGGGGAGAGTACATAGTGACAGGTACTGGCCGGGGTACCAACCCACCCACCCACCCACCCACGCACCCTAAATAAATCACTATTACTCTTTATTTGGTCTCATATTTCCTTTCTATAAATAGGCCCCCGTCCACAAATTATACATATAAAATAATCTCCCCAGCCCTCTTTCTGCATTAAACACCAACCACTCTAAATTCATTTTCTTCTTCTCTTGCAAGTTTTTGCTGTATTAATTAACACTGTTTATAGGGTATTGAATGCGTGAAATGGCGGAGGATGAGGAGGAGAAAGAAGGGGGAAAATGGTGTGGGTGATATTGTTGACAGAAGATAGAGAGCACATATGATGAAATGCTGCTGCTGCTGCTGCTAAATCTGGAGAATCCAACAATAAAAGCATTTCACTTCATTTGTGCTCTCTATGCTTCCGTCATCCCTTTCACCCACTTTTCCTTCTATTTTTCTCTACCTCTCCCTAAATCATCTATCTATCTATACAATAACTTGTTCAATTTTAGGTTTTCTTATTGGGGAAATTTCTATAAAAGGAAAGGTGGGGTACCTATCATCATTCACCCATAATTATCCTTTTTTTTTTCTTTTGCTGTGCAGGTTTTGTCAGAAGGAACATCTGTACACTGTATTATTTTATGTATTCGCTTTGATTATGGCCAACCATTCTATTGGATGAGTTACTGCTGTTTAATCTGCTCAACTTCCATTGACAAATTGTCGGTTTGAACATAGTTTTGAATTTCTACAAGTATATGCTTAACTTAGCTTAATTAATGTTATAAATCTTAATTTTGTGCCTTTGCAGCTATACTTGTAACACATGATTTGGATTTCTCTCGACCTTACCTGAAGAGAAGCTACAATTTTACATGTAATCTCTCCTGTCTCTTCATTATCTGAACTTACTACTACTTATGATGAACATAAATTTATATATAAAAATTACGAATAAAATAACAACCAGCAAGTCTGAATCCATAATTTCGTAATACTAAAAAAATCGTGAAGGTTGAATTCGTAGAACTTAAATTCGAGATCTGCATATTTATATTAGCTCAGTAATTGAAGTATAATTAACAATCACCGGATACATATTAGTCTGATCATACATGGAAAGTGTATGGTTTTAGGCTAGTAGTTAACAACTATGTACTTGAAAGAGGATTTTTTTATTTTTTATTTTTGGTTTCCCACCCGGTGTTCAAAGCCCACATTGGAGCTCCGACTAAATCCGGATCGCGCTCTGCAGGGCTCATTCGGGTGTGGCGCTCCCAACAGGAGCATGAAAATCATCTTAATTAGTTGGATCTATGGCTTCGTCTCTTGTTTCAATTTCAGTGTCTTACTTTCCTTTTTTATTTGTCCCCAAAGAGTCTCTTTCTAAATTTTACTAAGTTTTTCAATTCCATCCAACATTCTATCTCACAAGTTTCAGATTACGAGGATTAAAAGACTACACACATCTTTATTTAAGACCACAAAATTAAAAAATCTCCACTTATTTCTTAAAATTAAATTCAATGCTCAGTCAACACTAAAATTGAAATATTAAAACTGGTAATTTTTGGAACAACTGGCCATATAGGATATTTATTCACTAAAGTGCAAGTAGAAAGATATGTTCTTTTAGTATATATGTCTTAAATTAGAACTAGGATTTAGGATATTCTCTATTGCTAACTGATTCTATTTTCTTCATCTTATCTATAACTGAAATGATTCCAGTGGAATTTGTTAGGGATGTTTGGAGTTCGACCAATAAGCAAAGCAAAATACTTATCATCAAAAGTTGGCTATGAAATTTTAGGGCCACAAAAACTTGACCACTAGTAGGAATATATATGGAAGAACCAAAAGCAACCATCTTAGATTATTAGGCTTTAACAAGACTTAGAGATAAGATGGTACCTTGTGTATTCTGGAGAAACTGGAGGAATCAACATCCAAGAATGATTGGACTAATTAAGTACTTCATTTTTTCTTCTCATATTATCAAGAAGAATCTTCCATTTATGTTGTCATTGCAATAGTTTGTTGCTGTTGAAAGTAGTGATCCAGTGTTCACTCGATCATCATGGTCCACAATCGAGTCGATCCTTCAAAATGTAGCAAATTGAATTTAAGTATATACATTATATAAAAGATATATTTATCGAAAACAACTTCGATCTCTTAAGATCTATGTACATCGTAACCTCATCAGACCTGACTTGTGGGATTACGCTACTGAATATGTTGTTGTGTAGTTGATAAAAAATCAGCTGGGAAGTACATTAAACTATGAAATGCCAATCCTTCCTAGTATTGTTGTTCATACTAGGAAGTATTTTCACTCATAACAATCATAAATTTGAAATTTGTACTTCATAATGATCATAAGAATCTAACATTAGTTCGTGGGAAGATCCCCTACCTAGATGTTTTATGCAGTAAGATGTAGGTATTGATAAGGGATCGTTTGGTAATAAGTGAAGGAAAAATTATTTGAGGATAGAATTTATTGATTATTTTAATTCATGTTTGGGAATTTTTCATTCTGGTGTGAGCAATTATTTTGATCCGCATTCTATATGGAATAACAATTCTGAAATTACTAATCACGAGGCAACTTGACATGTTTATCCTTTTTACCAAAATCCTTCTCTCAAGATCTGTCTTTTAAGAAAAAGAATGTTAAATAAAAGGAGAAGGGGTCAAATTTGCTCCTTTAACATAACAAGATGAAACCTATTTGTTCTGCGTTAATAATTGGGGTCAAATATGTCTTTGCTATTAGTACTAAAATGGGTGACATTTGTCTTTATTTTCAAAGAGAGGAAGGTTAGCATCCGGTGATAGCACATGTCCCGTAATTAAGGATTAATTTTCTTCATTAGACAAATCTATACTTTCACATAATTTGAAGGCAATTTTGACCCTTCTCTCTATTTTTGAATTTTAAACTTTTCTTATTCCTCCTTTTTTTATTCCGTGTCACTACCTCTGCCGCCAATCACTCTCCACCTTAACAACAGCTTCGGCTGAAACCATATATGCTACTCTGATATTAGCTATTCGAGTCAAATCATGGAATTGAAAGCCAATTGCTACTTTCTTGCCCTGGGGCATGCACACTCCTCAATATGAAATATTCATCTTCATAGGAGCCGCGAATCACTCTTTCTTCCTTGGACTCCTATACCGTTATATATTTGCATTGAAATAGTGTTTTACATTGCATGTGCAAGTCATTTAGCACATTTTCCTCCTTGTGGTGTGGGTAGGGGTGGGGGTGGAGGGGACAGAGAGAAAGAAAACGGGAAGTGATGGTGACAATGGTGGTAGGGAGAGAAGAGGAGGAAGAAAGGGTGATTGGTGATGGAGGTAGTGATGGGGAAAGAGAGAGGAGGAACCAAAAAAAATTAAAATTAGGGAGAGGGTCGGATTTGACCTGAACTATATATGTGAAAGGTTTAAACTTGCTTCTCATCAGCTATACAAAAGGTTCAAATTTGCTCTCCACTTTAAAAAAATTAATCCTTAATTGGAGTATACGTGACATCACTAGGTGATCAATCAGGGTAAATTAGCTCTTTTTTATAATGGCGAGAACATCTACGTCCCTAATTACTTGTCCACTTTTTCTTTTTTAGTTGTCCCCAATTACTTGTCCATTTTGACAAATCAAGAAAGGACAATTTTTTTTACCTATTATACCCTCAATTAATTACTTTGAAAAATGTAGAGCTTCTTGAAACTCTTTAAGTTTTTTGATTCATCCGCTACATAATTAATAGAGGTCAAATGATAAACTCACTATGTCAATCATTAGTTTTTTAATAAGTATGTCAATTTAAAAATTAACAAGTAATTAGGGAATGAGAAGCAATTTGTCCCATATCACATAATTCTGGGGCAAATTTGACCCTTAATAAAAGGGTATTGAAGATTATCTAGTCTAGTGTAAAAAACAAAACACATGTTTTGTGCTTCCCTCCGTCCGTCCACTTTTAATCATGTTGCACTTTTCAAGTTGACTAGTTTTTAAAGTTAAATTAAATCACATTAATTCGATATTTTAAACAAAAAAAAAATAGATATTCAAAACATGTACGAAAAGTACTATAAATTGCAGTTTTTTGCATACCAATATGATGAAAAAATACATCCTAAAATATTAGTCAAAATATTAGTCAAAGTTCTTATCATTTGACTCTAAAAAAGGAAATCATAACACCTAAAAGTGGACGGAGGGAGCATTATATCTTATATTTTAATTTTTTCATCCAATATCTACCGATCAACTTATACTCCTTCCATTTTAATTTATTTATTCGATTTCAATTTTATATGAAATTTTAAAAAATATAGAAGACTTTTGAATCTTATATTTTCTAGATAAAATATATTAATAGTTAAAAAGTTAAAAGTAAATAATTGCCAAAAAGGAAACAAATATTTTTTCAAAACAAAATAAAAAGAAAAATAAGACACACAAATATAGAAACCTCTTACTCCCTTTGTATGTGAGTTAGTTTGACTCGACACGAAATTTAAGAAAGAAATAAAGACTTTTAAGACTTGTGGTCCAAAATAAATGATAAAAATTTGTGTGGTAAAATTTTTATAGTTAAATTGTTACTTAATATAGAAATATGTCATTTTTTTTAGAACCGACTAAAAATGAAAATAAGTCACATAAATTGGGACAGAGGGATACTATTTAATATCGTATTATAATGTTTGCATTAACGGAACACCTATACCCGAGCTATACAAAGAAATTTTTATACCATTAGAAATAACTTTGGATGACCTAAAAATGTAAGAAAAATATTTTTAGTGTTATATACTCCTATATCAGTTATATAAGTATCCTAGAGGGTTTAGACTAGTTGGACGGAATGAAGATTTTTCCACTGATTTTTTTTATTTTTAATACAAACATCTGACTATGAGATTAAAAAAAAGGAGGGCAATATACAATACAACTGGGTATGTATTGATTGGACACCAAACAGGGTTGCGGTGGAGTTCGAGATCTCAGTGGAGTTTCTGAGACCTTTCCCTCGGCATCTTTGTTGGAGAGCGCTTTATCCAATTTTAGTCCAAAACTAGTTAACAATAGCCTCCTAACGCCTATACTCCAGTTCTGTCAAAAGCTAGCAGACAACTTTGACAGTGGTTTTTGCAGCTCTCATTCAAAAAATGCCGTATCTTTTGACTCTTAACTCTTTTCATTTGACTATGAATATCTTGTGGTTGCTAACTCAAACTAATTCGAAAAGGCTTTACCATTTGAAGGAAATTATAAAACTAAAAAGGATAAGCAGAAGAAGAATCGGCATATATAAAATCATATTCTCAGAACAATATATTTCTGACCTGATAAAAAGGAGTGAATCTGGAAAGAGGTGCTGGACCAGTAATGTTAGCATATTTGATCTGCTTCTTTTGTCACTTGCAATTATATTCGCGATGATACATTTCAATGGCGGGGGAGAAGAAGGACCAAAAATAAAAAGGGAAGTGAAAGATTGATTTGAAATTTGGAATGTTTTCGTACTTGTGTGGGTGGAAAATGGAATTACTACTCTATTCCATTGAATAGTGTATGGTAGAGAGTTTATAGGGATTCGAGTGAAACGCATGCCCAACGCGTTTCAGTTCCTCCAGGCACTCCACGCACACCTGGACCTTTATCCATCCACTTGCCGACTTTACCCCTCCGTTCATTTTTATTTGTCACTTATTCTTAAAATAAATTTTATTTTAATTTGTTATTTTATATATCAAGAAAATATAATTATTTTTTTCATGTTTTATTCTTAGTATTAAATACTTATTTTCCAAATTATTTTTTAAGACCTAATACTAAATACTCCCTCAGTCTCATTTTATGTGACACTTTTCAGATTTCGAGATTCAAACAAATTTGACCGTAAGTTTTTCATAGGTCTTTTAAATATTTTGAATTATCAATTATTGTGACTTATAGTACTTTTTACGTAGTTTACAAATATATAAATTTCATTTTAAAAAAATTAAAGATTTCATGTGTAAATTTCCAATCAAATTTAAACCGTTTAACTCTCGAAAAATGAAAATTGTCAGATCATTCAATAGGAATAATAGAAATCATTTTCATGAAACTTGTTTTTCTAAAATCTTCTATTTCATCACAAAGTAATTTATGATGGACGAAAATCTCAACCTCTTTTGAGTGATATATAGACCTACAAGACCCTAAATGGGTATACTATCAACTTCAAAATCTTTTCGAACTAAATTGCATTTACCAATTTTATCTCAAAAATATTATTCACTATTCTATATCGGACGGCTTTAATCGATTATTCTTACTACACATATCACTGCATCATTTGTCTACCTGATCAACACTGTTTCCTCCCCCATACATTAGATAAATCTTTATTTGCACACTTTTTTTTAAAATTAGTTTTCAAACATTTTTCAATTTTTGCATATCAAAATCTGCGCATTTTCTGAATTTCTGCACACCAAAATCTGAATATTTTTAATATATGTCATTTTCTACTCATTACAGTAAAAGGGTTTCAAATCAATTCAAAGATAATTGTAAGAGAAAGAAATTAGGAGTTTTGGCCGATTAATACTGTAAAATCTCACTAAATTAATATCCGATCAATTAATAATTTCTTTAAGATAATATTTTTTTTCCTGTTTTGACTTGGGCCGATGAAAAAACTTACTCGTTTCGATAAGATAATATATTTTCAGAAGATTCCTATATAAATATATGGTCCCATTAATATTATACATTAATAATTTTTTAAAAGTAGAAATATATCTAAGACAATTTAGTGAATTATGATTTTATTGTGTTTTTTTTTTTTTTGGTTAAAATTTAAATCTAGTTGAAGTTCATCTCTAGCTTTTCTTATTGCATCCAAAAATTTCAGTGTTATCTTTTTGAACTGCACCATAAAATTGTGAATAGTTCTAAATGCGATTATAAGTGTTTCCTTACGCGTAACTGGTTCCATAAGTATTATATCATCTTCAACATTATATTTTTCAATGATATCCACAATTTCATCTAAGATCTAAACCTCTGAACATATATCATTTCCACCCATCCAAAAGGTTATAAATGTCCATTTGATTGTGATAACCGAGATCATTAATCATGACCTCAAATTCATGAATGACATTTTCACAAGTGAGTTCATTTAAATTCTCTGAGATTTCATCCCCGAATTAATTTTACGGTGTCGAAACACTTTTAAGTTAATAAACATTAATTGATTAAATAATACCTCTGCAAAATAATAATATTTCTTGATCCAAACTATATTAATTTTGTGAGTATAGGAAAACTAATATAATTTTTTTTTGAAATCCGAGGAAAACCCGCAATCTCTATTAAAGAAAGAATAATTAGTAGTAATTGAAGGAATGTTACGAAGGCATGGATGTGTTTGGTTAATTTTAGGAAACTTAAAAGGATATTTTCGGTTAAATGAAATAGTACAAGGATAAAGTGACAGTTGAGGTGAAACAAGAGGGATGAATTTGGTTAGAAATTCTTGCAGTGTTCCATGTAATTGCCTCTTTCTGAAATCGTCCTCGCTTTCAGTCGCATTATCCGTTTTTGCCTCAAACTTTATCCTACACCATATAGCTTTAAGTCTCCGTCTCTTGAGCTGCCGATTTATTGGATTCCGGCCGTTCATCTGAAAAAAAATGGCTGAAAGTTCCGATTCAACATCACTTGATAAAGAGAGTGTCAGCACCACTGCAAATAACAAACGCGAAGCTCATTCTGATAACTCCGATTCCGTAACCAAGAAGTTGAGAAGCAGCGACACTCAAAAGGAGTCGAAGACTGAAATCACTGTCACGAAAAATGGAAGTGAATTGTATTTTGAAATAGAAGCTGATGCTGCTGAGGATAAGGGTTCCAGACACACCATGGAGGACGCTTCTGTTGTTCTTCCTGATGCTGGCCTTGAATTTCCCGGGAAATTGAGGTTTTTCACTAACCCTAGCTCCCAAATAAATTTGTGTATTTTACGTATGGATTAGCTTAATGTAGATAGGGTTTGTTTGACACTCTGCATAACTGGTTAATTGATTGTTGAGGGAGGCGAAAGAGTTGTGTTAGGAAAGCGATCACTCGAATACATAGTCTTTTCGTTTTGGCGTTCTATTTGCTATTTTTTTAACCTGGCCTTTAGAAGATCTAATAGGACTCATAGCTTTAGCTTAGAACAACGACAGCAACAACAACCACATGTAATCACAGTAATCCCATTAGTTGAGTCTGGGAGGGATAGTGTGTATGTACCTTACTAGAGGTTGTTTCAAATAGACCTTCGGCTTTAGGAAAAACTTTTCAAAGCAGTTAGAAAAAAGAAAAGTGAAGAAGCCATGGCAAAATACTAAAGAAAATGTGACAAATCATTCTGTAAAGGAACAATAGTTACAATAAAATAATACAATAATAGTAGTACAAAAACCGATTAGTAGTGCAGAAATCAAAGAACAAAAAACTATAAGAGTAATACTATGCCTACTAGGATGGAATGATAAGCGGCACAATGCTCAACTACCTACTAACCTTGTACCCTAATCCTTATCCTTCATAACCTTCTAGCTAAGTCTAACCTTGTACCCTAATCCTTGTCCTTCATAACCTTCTATCTAAGTCTAAGGTCATACCCTAATCCTTGTCCTTCATAACCTTCTATCTAAGTCTAAGGTCATACCCTAAATCTTGTCCTTCATAACCTGCTATCTAAGTCTAAGGTCATACCCTAATCCTTGTCCTTCATAACCTTCTATCTAAGTCTAAGGTCATACCCTAATCCTTGTCCTTCATAACCTTCTATCTAAGTCTAAGGTCATACCCTAATCCTTGTCCTTCATAACCTTCTAT